>VYZV01003267.1:234767-271578 GCA_013401275.1 Pandion haliaetus | reverse complement strand
TCCCCTCAGCTCCCCCGCCCCCCCTCAGCTCCCCTCGGCAGGCACCTGCCGCGCTCCGGCGCGTCCCTCGGCCACCTGCGGCTGTCAGCGCCGCCGGCGTCGAGGGGCTGGCGGGAAGGCCAGCTCCCCAACCTCAGCGGTGGCCAGCTCGGCTCTCTCCTCCTCATAAGATGGCCAAGGAGGATTCGTAGCCGGCCGTGGGGATAGGGTGGCCGCCGTGGGGCAGAGCGAGAGAGGGTCTTTGCCCGAGAGGCCTGCCTGGCGCCCCGTCCCACAGGGCCAACTTCACAAAATCGCCTCATAAACGTGCTAACCCTCGTTCCTCAGCCCTGAGGAACCCCGGTCGGTGCCCCGCCGAGCCCAGGTGGAGAGCGGGAGGCTGTGGGTGCTGCTTTTATCCCCACCTGTGTTTTTGGGGAGGGGTGGGGGAAAGGACCACTGGGGGCAAAGCACCGGCTGATGTCTGTGGTTGTGCTGGGGTTTTGGGGTGTTTTGTTGTTGTTTTATTTTTTTTTTTTCTTCCTCTGTGTGTTTATGTCAGCGTATTGCATCTTTCTCTGCCTCCACGTTTCAGGCGATGACATGAAGAGTAAAGGTTAAGTAGGAAAGTCACCATAATCTGATGGGTGAGGCGGGATGTAAATTACGAGCTGTGAAGGCTTGCAGTTCATTTGGGTTTTGGTGCTTCTTGTTTATACAAAGCTGTTACAATACCGGGGGCTTGGCAGTTCCTACCGATCTCTTGTTTTCAGTCAAATCCATTGACTTCTGTAGAATTGCTCCCTCTTTTAAATCGCTGTGGTAGATGAAGGATTAGTCTCGGACACACAGTAGCGAAATGCACAAAGCCAATTGCCAGTTACCAAACCCGACCTCAAAACAAAGCTTTTTAGCAATTTACATCCTCAGCCCCAGAAATACAGCTGCTCCACTGGATCCTTGCTCTCTGATCACCCCTAAAAATCCTTTGCATGGTGTATAGGCACGCTGTCTCAAATCCAGTTCTGGGACCAGCTGTAATTACCCTGATATATTAGATGTAAACACAAGCTTTACGTAAAGTGAAACCATATGTATCGGCTAATGCACGTCCACTCTGTGATCCCGCAGAAATAGAGTTGAGCCCAGAGCTCTGTCCTTAGCTCACCCTGTTGATCCACTTTTCCCTTAGCCTGTACGACACACTCCTGTTCCCGGAGTTACCAGACAGGTTTAGTGGAGGAGGAGAAATCAGCCTAGGACCATTTCTGCATGTTGTGCAAGAATGCTGTGTGTTTTCAGTCTTTTACAAATGTTGTTTTATTGACTTAGTGATAACATTTTGCTCTTCTAGGTCCTTTTCCCTTTCCAGATTGCTAGCCCAGCACTTACTAATCTTTTATGGCACTGCTGTGGAACAGATGTATGGTGTTTTTCAGTGAGTTGCAAGGTCTGTCGTTTCAGCTGGCTTTGCCTCTAAAAAGACAGTACTGCCTTTCCCTTGTACCCCCATTGTGGAGTGGGTAGCTGGATTGGGAAGCAGTTTTGGATGACTACTGACCTGGCAAAAAACCGATGGTCTTGGGTCTGACTCAGTGTCTGGATCTGAATCATCACATAGCTGCTCAAATGTTTACCTGGGCATCTTTGGGTTTAGAGGAGCATCTAGCTGCTACTTTTGGCCAAACTATATGTGGAAATAGGTGTAGAGGTCTGGGTCTTTAAGTCCTGAAAATACCGGCTGATGTTGGGCACTGTGGTCATTTATCCTTCTCAATCCTTTGGCTCGGTGGAGCAGCTGCTCTTGAGCTGTACCACTTTGTGCCATGCTTTCTTGAAATGGTGGAGTGTGTGGCTGGAACACCACGAACACACCACACGTGTCCTGGGAGCCCCTGCCCTTGTCTCTGCTGTTGCTGAAAGTGCTGTTGGATAGCCCTCTGGTTTTCCTTGAAGGGCTTTCTCTTTGTAGTCTCTCCCACCAAAATGTGCCCTGACTTGCTATCACAAGTTAACTGTGGTGTCTCTGAAAAGCAGTCTTTTCCTGGGATGGGGGAATCTCAGTTGACTTGGTGGGGATGGAGTGGTTGAGGTAGAGTTTGGAAAGCTCTGTGAAACTGCTAACTTTCCTCACAAGCAGAAGGACACCTATGGTTTATGGGCTCCCTACAGGACCCTCTGGTCTAAAAGGTATGATGGTGCTTTTTTATGATTTGGGTTTTTCATAATCCTCCATCTGCAAAAGGTAGTGGACTCCTGCCCATCTCTGCCTCAGAAGCTTGGAGGGGTACTCCTGCATGTACTGTATTCCTGCTGCCTGTCCTCTCAACCCCAGTTTTATTGCTTCATGGTTTCTGTGGCTGTAATCCCACAGAAAAGTAATCCCTTCTAATGACATCTAAGGTTCTCCAACTAATTTCCTGCTGGCCCAAATGAGGGTCTAAGGAGAATGCTGATGCTGACTTCTGAAGTATGTGGATTTACTTACTTTGTATGATTGAGTTATATAAAAAAGAAATAGAAATTATTTTCTCTGTACCCTTGAAAAATAATAAAATACAGCCTGTTGTATTTCACAAATCTAACTGCTGTCTCCTTCTCTCAGTAACAGTAATTAACAGACCAGAAAATGGAAAAATGTAGAAATATCCTTTCGCAGTGGCCACAAACATTAGTCCTCTCCAGAAGTTAATGAAGTCAAGTCTAAGGAAATAACTGATTTATTTTAGCTCTGTTGGTGAGCTAAAACATTGTGTCAGAGTGGTAAATAATAAATTAGAAAGGTATAAAGATTACCTCTTGGAAATGAAGTTGGTGAAAAATGGATTTGAACTCTTCCTTCTCAAGAGAGCGTCTAAACCATCTGGCTTCAGGATCTGTCCTGCTCTGCCTGGGTGCAAAAATTAATCTGTAGCCCAGCAGTAATGTGGGAGAGGGATAGTAACCCACCATGGCTGGTGAGCAAGGTGCTCTCTCCTGGCTGGTAGGAGCTGCGGCTCAAATCCTCTTGCACACCAAGTGTGCTAGCAGGTGTGTGACAAGGGATAGAAGCATAACTGTAAAAAACTGAATGCAACCGATCCCTTGTATTATAGACTCCTTAGAAGTGAATAGTTTAACAAATGACATCACAAAACATTGTGGTGTTTCCAGACCATATTATCATTCTTGTTGTGTTCCTGGTGAGGGAACACGAAAATTTTCAGCCACCTTGATGATGTGTCCCATTTTCATCAGCTCTTGTTAATGTGTTGACTTTGTGTCTAGGTGGCCCATGCTCGTGTGGAGGGCACTTGGGGGTATGCACACTAATATCACTTGGATTTATAGTAGTCACCATGGAAATTGGTTACAAATACTTGCTTTTTTTAAAATCTGAGGTTTCTGTGGTTTCTTTTTATTTTAAGAAAAGACTCCTGCAATACTGTGGGTGGGATTATGAACTACTTGGCAAATAAAACTTCCTGGTGACTCCAGTTAGCAGCATGTGCATTTGGCACCTGAAGAGCATGTTGATGTGGTACAGCTGTTTCATGTGATGTGTGGCTCTGCTCTGGAGAGTGGCTTTGTAAGAACCTGAGTTTGAGGTCCTGTGTTTGTGTCTGTGTACAGTTGTGAACTTATTTTGGGGAGCCTGTGGGGTTCAACTCCTCCCTGTACCTTCTCAGAGTCCACTGCAACCTGTAATAAAGCCTCTTGAGGTTAAACTTGACACAAGCAACTGTCTTTTCTTAAGTAGGTTATAATCAGTTGGTATTGCAGCGGTATTTCTCTTCGGCCATGCAGGGCGTGTGCTCTTTATGGAGTTTATGGCATTGTCCTTTACCTTCACCTGACCAGAGTATGTCCATCACATCACCAAAATATACAGCACGTTCTTTATTCATTGTACGGGCAGAAAAGGCTTTGAGTACTGGAGCCAACAACCTTGAGGGACCCTGGAGTAAGGATTGGACTGCAGGCTGGAGGAGGGGTGCAGGTGGTGGGGATTCATCTGGCAGCTCTACACTGCCCACCCCACCTGTGGATAACACAGCAGGTGGGGTTTTTATAACAACCTGTTTGCAGGCTCAACCTGACAGCAGCATGACACAGACCTTTGCTTTGGGAGGTGCACTGTGCATATTGGTGACCTTTTCCTCTGGAGATCTTTAAATGCGGTAGATTTTTAAAAAGTGGTGTTGCTTTGGTGAATTTTAATCATGTCCTTGGTTTTAAGTGCAATTTTGGTGTGGTGTTTTGTGTTTTTTTGGTTTTTTTTTTTTTTATGGCCACTGGAGTTTTTGTTTTGTGACATCTTGGGGCCAAGGACATGAAGTTGTAAGGATGGATGTAGCAGGGAGTGTTTTGGCACCAAGGAAAGCCTGGGTAGCTCTGAAGGTAGTGGGATAAGCTCATCAGCAGGAATGTAATGGAAGAGGGGTCAAAAAGCCCCTCCCTGCTCTTCACATTGGAGTTTGATCCCTGAGCTATTTCAGGGTAGTTCTCTGCTACCAGGCCATCCTTTAAGTCTCGGTAAAACAAGATGGCTATTGTTAGTGCTCTCAGATAACTTAAAATGATGGTGGCTGGGAGCTTGCTGGGTCTGAGGGAAACAGATTTTGCAGCGCCAGAGTAGTGATTTACACAGGACTTTTGTTGTCACATATTCCTTCTTCGGAGCCATTATCCATCCACATCATCCTCTGAGACCATGTTTATCTCGCTTCTGAGAGTAGGAGGATAGAGGGAGAGAGCTGGAGGCCATGGTGCAGATCAGTGGCAGAATGGAGGTCACAATAAGCGAGGCAGATTCTCAGCTGTGGGGAGCTCAGAGAGCTGATCTGACATAAATAAAGATGATTTCAGCTTGTGGGAAATCTTCAGTTTTGGTCACTTGCATTTCTTTTATCCAATAGGTCTTTAAAGGTCTGCAAAGTCTATACAATGGCTCGAAAATGTTAANTGGCTGATGAAGTAGAGAACTAAATGGAGGTAGATAATTTCTGAAGAATGGATAGTTAGTTATTCATTTCTTTATCATTCATTATTCTGCATAATGCCAGATTTTTAAGTGTGTCCTCTAGATTTAGCTGAGTGGCATTTAACAGCGTAGGTTGCTGGCATGCTTGGAATGACTGAAATATTGGACAGGATATGATGATGTTTGCACACTTTGAGGAGAGGAAAAAAAAAAAGGCACTTTAGTTTGGATCATTTCTGTTGTGAAGTACCGACTCAAACTACCTTGTAGCTAAGGTATCCAGGAAATATCTTGTCCTAAGCTAAGCAGGTAGTCCTGGCCTATCCCTAAGCTGGGAATTGCATAGGAAAGGAGCAGCTTCTTTTCCTTTCTAAGAATTCTGTTCAGTTTAATTGCTTTTGCAGGGCAGGCGAGGAATGGTTTTTCTCACAAAGAGATTGTACAGGTGTAATATTCAAGTGTGCTAACCTAATGTTTCTGTTGGACGGACAGACATTCAGTCTGAAACAATTAAAAATTCTTCTGTCCCATGGGCATGCATGTTCCAGGATGTAGGTGTAACCTCCTGCTTTGATCTCCAATCTTCTTCTAACAGGATTTTCTTTTTTGGAATCAGTCACAGTTGTGATCCCAGAGGACTCTGCTAGGAAGATGTGCATCATTCGCGTGTCTGGTAATCCTTTGGTTGAACTCCTAAAAATCATAGACCCTTTTGGAAAGTCTGGGCAGCTGGAAGGAGTGTCGTTTTGCAAGACCCTGGCGTCAGCAGTGAAACTGCATTAAGATATTTTCACTGAGCTGTCCTGTCTCCGACTGCTTGCTTCCTCTCTTGCATAACTGTTCTCCACCCCCATCAGGGCATAGTCTCACGGGTGACTTACACAAATTGAAGGCGCTACTTCTAGTGAAAGGGTTGGTCCTATTCTTGTGCATGTTCTGGTGTGACTGTGTGTGAAAGATCTTGATTGGGGAGCCCACACACCTGGCAGCAGGTTATTGCTTATTTTTATAGGGTTATTTTTCAGTTGGATCCAATCCCTGGCCTGTCCCATGACTGCTGCTGTCAGCACTACACAGGCAGTCAGGACTGTCCTTAAGGACAGTGCAAACTTAGATCTAAGTTTCCTGGGATTGCAAAACTGTGCCCTCAGGTGTGCTGGGATGTACTCACAAACATGCACACATGAGTGGGTATTTCTGCCTCAGACCACTTCTGTCATCTTGCTTACTGCATGCTTCCACAGACAGACATGACAGAGCTTGGGGATCGGCTATGCATTTACAAGAATGAGTTGGGAGGAGTTGGGGGGAACGCGCAAGGAAGCAAAAGCTCTGAAAACCTCCATACTGCTGAAGTTGGTAGGTCAAGCTTTAACCCTGAGATAAAGGTTAGTACTTTGGGGCTTGCAGTTTACACTCTGCTGCTTGGATGGTCTGATCTCACAGAACGCAATGTGCCGTTAATTAATGCTTGCAGAAGCACAGTGCTTCTAGTAATGTAGTAGACTAAATTAAATGTCCCCTTTATAGTCATGGGGGGCTCACACCATTGCTCCAGTTATACAATAGCATCTGGTGCCTCTATTTGGATTTTGAAGAGAACTTGACAACGGGCTGAATGTGGCCACGGGCTTTAGAGTTAAGCACTGGGTCATTACCCTTTTTGTACCCCTATTCCCTTGGGGTGGGATCCAGGACTGTGTGGTAGGCTCCCTGCACGGCACAGTGGAGCGTTAGGAGAGGATCCAAAGTTTTGATGAGAGCGGTACATAAAGTCAGCTTTGTTCTCAATAGCTGCCTGCCACGGGCAAGCCAGTAAAAAGCACTGAAGGTTGCAGATCTTGGGGATGACCGAAAGGTCAGTACTAACTAGGTGTTTCTCCGTGAAGAGTTTATGTAGGTGGGATTTCTCATGCCAGGCGTCTCTGGGGGGGAGATGGGAGTCTGTAATGCTAAGCAGACAATCTGCAAGCTTCTTTGTTGGTAGAAGCACAGACATTTTGCTCAGGGCTTCCCCAAAACATGAAAGGGATCCAGTCCTGAAGATCTTACACATGAAAATATTCCAGGGAGGAACAGAAGAAAGGCCAAAAGAGAAAAAAGAGAGAGCTCCTCTGATTGCAGGGTGAGATGTGAAGGAAGCAAAATGGGAGGAAAAAGTGCAGATGGGCTCCTGTTAACAACTGTCTCCATGCTGTGGGGTGTGAGAGGGACTGTCCCATTCAGAAGGCTGTGCTGGGGAGTTCCCGTTCCTGTGCCTGTTCTGTAAGACCAATTGTTTGTGTTATCTCTGTATTGCTAGTCCAGGAATGGAGGGAGAAGTTACCGTATGGGAATGGGCAAATGCTGTGCACAGGATCTCACAGCATTTCTCTGAGGTATTGTTTTGTTGAAATATTAGGGAAACTCACGTGCTCTGGGGCTGCTGCTGCTAGGTTCTGTTGTCATATTTCTGTTACAAGCAAAGAGCAGCAGGGCCAGAAGGGACCTTAAGTTGTCTAATCTGACCTCCTGCCCCAAGACTGGGTTGGATCTATCTAAACTTTCCCAGCAGATGTTTGTCCAACACAGTTGTTAAAAGCTTCCAGTGATGGACTTTCCCCATCCTCCCTGGGTGATCCTTTAAAGTCCTTCATTGTTCTTTCCATTACCAAGATTTTCCTACTTTCTGACTTAGATTTCTTGCGCTACAGTTGAAAATTGCTGACCTCTTGCCCTTTTGTTACTGTACAGAGCAAGCTGTTCAGTTCTCTGCGGTGGACTTTGGGAATGTCTGGGCCATGTCCTTCTTGAGCTGCAGGGCCCCAAACTTGCTTGCAGTGCTCCATCTGGCACCTCTGTGTACTGAGCTGACGGACACAATTTTATAACTTATGTAAATTCTGGGGTTTGATGGATGCATTTCTTTTTTTTCTGACAGCAGCACAGATAAAGTATTCTGTCATGGAAGGTTTCATTATGGCTTTGTTTCTTGTGACCAGCAGGTCAAGGGAGTTGATTCAGCCTCTCTACTCTGCTCTTGTGAGATCCCACCTGCAGTACTGCATCCAGCTCTGGGGCCCCCAACATAAGACAGACATGGACCTGTCGGAGTGAGTCCAGAGAAGGGCCACAAAGATGATCAGAGGGCTGGAGCGTCTCTCCTATGAAGATGGGCTGAGAAAGTTGGGATTGTTCAGCCTGGAGAAGAGTAGGCTCTGGGGAGACCTTATAGCAGCCTTCCAGCACCTAAAGGGGGCCTATAAGACTGCTGGAGAGGGACTTTCTACAAGGGCATGTAGTGATAGGACAAGGGGTAATGGCTTTAAACTGAAAGAGGGTAGATTTACATTAGATAATTAGGAAGAAGTTCTTCACTGTGAGGGTGGTGAGGCACTGGACCAGGTTGCCCAGAGAGGCTGTGGCTGCCCCATCCCTGGAAGTGTTCAAGGCCAGGTTGGATGGGGCTTTGAGCAACCTGGTCTAGTGGAAGGTGTCCCTGCCCATGGTAGGGGTGTTGGAACTAGATGATCTTTAAGGTCCCTTCCAACCCAAACCATTCTATGTTTCTATGATTCTTTACCCAGTATAGAAACAGGGCATATGCTCTTCTTGCTCAAGTGCCATCTTTTCCACAGAGATGTATTATGTATCTTCACAGACTGTTCCAGAATAGTGCCTGTCTGTTGTAAGGTGAAGGTCCTTGCCAGCTGCTCTTACCAAGGCTTTCCCCATGACTAGGTTGATTGCAACTTGGGAAATTGTGCTTTCCTGATTTGACCTCCCAGTTGTAGTTCATGAGTGACCTTCTGTTTTCCCTCCCTGTAGTGGTTATGCTCCATGCATCTGATTTTGTATGTACTATCTCCTCCTTCCTGTGAAGGATACAGTTATTCATGCATTTCTAAAGCTGGTAAAATGTGGCTGTGAAGATTATTTTGAGTGGAGAGGTAGCACTCAAACATAAAACACCACAGAAAATGCAGCAGATAAACACTAGAAACTTTACTTACCAAGGTAAACTGGGTAACAAGCCAGCCAGCATTAAAGGAACAATTAGCTGTTTGCTTGAAGGTGATTGTTGTTTGATCGTTACAATTTTAGGAAAATTATTCCAAATGGCTGTCGTGTGACAAAGACAGATATCTGAGGGCTGCTTGTCTGTCTGGGTGAAGTGAATTTGGGTCTTGCTGCTTCCAGGTGGACAGATGTCCACATCACACAAAACACTGTAGTTTGCATTCATTGACCTTCTTGTACACCATAGTTGTATCTGTTTTGTCAGGTTTTAGGGTGTTCATTTTACAGGATACTTGGAGGAAGGTGGCAGTTTCATTTGAACTGTATTTAAGTGCTTCACTTTGCAGAGTGCTTCACTTTATTTTTTGGGGGAAAAAAAAAGAAAAAACTTGTCTATGTGTATTGTTGCAGGCATGTTCTCTAGATTTATTAACACCTCTTGTACCTTTCAGTGGGAGAGAGTAGGAAATATGTATGAAAGGTATGTCTACATACAGGGAGCCTTTGTCCTGAGACAACTGAAGAAGCTAACACCAAAATGAAGGCTGGTCTGGACAGGTCTGAAACACCTCTTGGCATTGATTCATGCTTATTGCGGTGGGAAGAGCAGGTAGAGGTAGGGAGGAGCAGTCTTGATTTTGTTTGAACTATCAGTACGTATCTTCTTTGAATCCCTCAGTTT
This sequence comes from Pandion haliaetus, assembly GCA_013401275.1. NCBI lineage: Eukaryota > Metazoa > Chordata > Aves > Accipitriformes > Pandionidae > Pandion > Pandion haliaetus. The sequence goes on along the minus strand of VYZV01003267.1, from coordinate 261,955 downwards.
TCTTGCAGGGCTTTTGTATGATAACTTGTATAACATGAGTCTCCAGTTTCTCTTGTTCTGTGCAAAATAGCAGTGAAAGCTCTAGTGTTTTCTTCCTCACTCTTTTTCTCCCTTAATTACAGATATGGGGATCTTTAGTCATGTGGAAGGTATTTTATTGACAGCTTTTGAGTCTAAAGTACTTGTTGTCGCTGAACAGTTGTAGAGTGCTGTAGGCTACTGGGCAAAATCCCTTGTTCAATGTTCTGCATAATGATTTCTTAGAACTGAAGAGTAATTTAGGGTGCATAGGACATCTGGAGCTCTCTCGTCTGACCTCCTGCTCCAAGCAGGGCCAGAATCAAAGGTAGGTTTCTTGTGAACTCTTCTGATCAATTTTTGGACCTTTTCCAGTCAAGCATGGCAGGTTGATGCCATGTTTACTGCTCTCATGGTGAGGAATATTTTCCTCTTGTCTGATCAGAATTCCCATTACTGCAAGTTATGCCTGTTGTTTCTTGTGCTTTTTTTCATAATTGTTGAGAAGAGTCTGGCTCTGTCTTTTCTGTAACCCCCCCAGTTAGGTAGTTGAAAATAGTAATTAGATCCCCCACTAACTGCCATTTCTTCTCCAAGCTAAACAAACCCTGTTCCCTCATTCTCTTCTCTTACATCATGTATTCCAGTGACCAGACCACCTTAGTGGTGCTCCAGTGAACTCTGTATAGAGTTTGTCAGTGTCTTTTCTGGGGAGTGCAACTAAATTAGATGGTGCTCCAGATGCAGCCTCCTTGGTGCCAAGAAGAGAAGAGCCATTTCCCTGAGTTCTTGGCTATTGTTCTTCCCAATACAGCCCAGTATGTGCCTGGCTTTTGTTGCTGCCTGGGCATACTGCTGATTCCTGTTCACCTTATTGCCCACCAGGACTCCAGGTGCTTTTCTGAAGAGCTTCTCTCTAGCCAGTCAGTCCACAGTTTGTGCTGACAATGGGTGTTTTTTTTTTGTCTGGGGTGCAGGACTCCTATTTCTCAACTTCATGAGGTTTCCTTCAGCCCATTCTTCCAGCTTGCTGGGCAGTCCTGCCCTCCAGTGTATTGACTGTTCACCCCAGCATGGCACTGCCTCTGAACTTGCTGAGGGAGCTCTCCATCCTGTCATCCAGGGCATTAAGATGTTGAACAGTGTCAGTACTGGCTGTTTGAGGAACACTGCTCATAAAGGGCTGCCAGTTAAGACTTCAGTCTGTTGGCTGCTACCTTTTGAGCTCAATGATCCAACCAAATTTTAACCACCTTGTGTTCTACCCATCCAATCTCTGTCCCCACAAATGGGGGGATAAAGTGTCTCTAGGATGGTCACTCTTTAAAAGACCTGCTAATGAGGGAGTTGCTTCAAAACAGTGAAAAAGTCGTGTTCAGACTGACCTACCTGGGGCTTTTCTGTGGGGGAAGTGTGCTGGAAGAAGAGGGGTGTGAAGTAAAAGCACATGGGATTCTAAAAAGTAGTTTCTGGTTTCTTTTTCTATGTTAAGCCCATGGACTCTTGTGCTTTACATCCACTTCAATGGCCGTTAGCTTGTTTTTAAACAGAGATTAAAGCCAGAGTGTTAAACTCGGAAGAGCTAAACTCTGAATTTTTCCTGCTGGATGTAGGAAGAAGGAGGCTTCCTTCAGGCTGTGGTCTGCCTGCTTGCCTGGGCTAGTCTGTTCCTAAGAACACGTCTGGCTTAAATGGATCCAGCTTAATCTCATACTTGGTGGTTTTTAATTTTTATTGTTCTCTACAAGATTCTTTCCAGTGTGCTTTTATAAAAAGCATGTTAGCTGCGCAGCAGTGAGCAGCTAAGGGCAAAACTTTGCAAGGTGTAGCTAAGTGCTTTCCATGTATCATCACTGCAGGCTGAGGTTTGACTTTATGCATCTGTGGGACATTCTTGAACCTCGCAATTGTATCTTGACTCTCTAAAATGCCAGAGCCTTTTCTGGAGTCTTGCTGTATAGGAAGTTGCTCCCCATTTTTGCATTTGTACCTGTGACTTTGCTTTCTTAAGGATTTCCTCTTGTTGATGTTGGACCAGTGCGTCAAGATCATTTGGAAATCTAAACTCGTACACCATAGTGCTTGCAAATCCTCCCAGCTGAATCATCTGTTGGGTTTATGGCCATACATTCCAGTCTATCATCCAAATTTGTAATGAAAATATTGCACAGCTCTTATGCCTGGCTGGACCCGCTTCCCAGTGCCCTCCCAATTAGATAGCAAACCCTTGATAATTATGCTCCAAGAACTATGTTGTCAAGCAGCCATTTTGTGGTGATTACATCTAGTTTATGTTTTCTTAGCTGTATCTTATGGGAATGTCATGTGGAACAGTGTCAGAGCTAACAAAGATTGCATTCCTGAATATCCTTATCACTTCTGTACAGGCATACATTTTTTTTTTTTCCTGCTGATGCATAGATCCTTTATTGTTCCATAGATTTTTGAAGCTAGAACGGACCTTAATGGTGATGAGATCTGCCCCTGTCCACACTGAAAGTTTAAATGTGTAAGCCACGCCAGATTTATCAGGAGTTTCGTAGCGGGACAGTTGCGATATGATGGCCTCAGGAGATCAAGAGGAAACAAATGTGATGTGTTTATGGGTTCCAAACTAAATTAAACAATTACCTGAATCCAGTCTTCAGAGCAGCCTTTGAACGAATCCCAACCCTTTTTCTGTAAGGGCTGGAAAAATAAAGAACGTGTCTAATCTGTACCAGATATCAGCCAATGGTTATCTGTGCCTACGTGCTGTTACTCAGATCTCGTTAGCTGTCTAANACATAAGTATATTAAGCTTAATCTGCTTTGGAGCAGGGAGGGGAAGATGTGCTTGGTGACAAATGGACACAGGAAGATGCACAGTGGAGCAGCAGTGTAAATATGGTCCTGTGTCCCCATCTCTTCATTTCCAGGAGCTTTCTGAGGCAGAGACTCTGTATGTCTGCAGCATTTACATTAACATTTGAGTCCTAGAGCAAAGAGTTGCAACATTTTCAGACTTTACCTATGTTAGCCACGCAATTTTACTTTTAAAAATGTTTTTTTCTCATGATTAAATCCCTTTCAGAGGTGTCTTTTATTAAAACATGCAGGATAACTTAATCCCTGGTTTTAAATCCAACGTGATGTAACAGAGAGAGGCATCCTCTGTGTGTCTGACACTTGGATTTTGCAGCACATTCGTGGTCCTAAAGCTTATTTCCAGTATGTGAAGATGCACAGTGGACAGGATCAGAAAGCTTGCACAGGGGTGCGTGTGACTAGCTCTTTACATGGAAGAGAGAAGCTATTTAATTACTGAAATACTTTTCCCTTTCTTTCCTGAGAAGATGCAGTTACTGCATTTACCTATTTTAAAACTTTTGAGGGGATTGACTCTTCTCAAAGGCGTAATGACAACAAAGTCAGACTCTTGTAGAAGATATGTATTCATATTTTCCCAGCAGGTAGCTTATTTATTGAAAGACGTGGATATGAGCACACTTCATGAGTTGTCAACACTTATTATATTGTCAGGAGAAGGTATCTGCAGGGGACATTTCTGGGTACAGAAGATCCATTTGCCAAGGGGATCTTTGCTCAAGGAAATGGGAGAGTGACTATGTGAAACATGTCCTGTCGAAATGTTTTGTGGATTCTCTCGGGAATTTTGACACAAGGCTCAAGTTGAACCCAACTTTTGGCCCTATATCTTGGCTGAGGTGCCTAGGGCTTTTCATTTATAGCCTGCTTACCTCATCTAAAAGGTATCTTCAGCTTGTCATGCTGTCCAACATCTGTCTGTAGCAGGCAGAAAAGGCGGTAGTAGACCTCTTAATCTTTAAGTGTCTAAAGCAAATGTAAACTCCATTAAGTGTGTTTATCATCAAGCAGCTCATTTACCAGCTGTGCAAAGTACCTTGTGGTTCATTTATATGGGAGGTTAGGAGGATTCTCTGATGCGTCATGTTTTTGTGCCCAGCAAGGGTTAAGAGTTAGGCACTTGTCCACGTGAGAAAACTATTCCACTGTAAAGCAGGGTGTGCATTTAAAGCATACTGACTTTCCTGTGGAAAATCTTATTAAATAACAGAACCCGTAAATTACTTTTATTTTGGACGAAGGGAAAAGATTGCAGGGTAACTGTTTTGGTCCATTTCAGAGTAGACAAAGTCCCAAACCACCAATTTATTTTGGATGAACTAGAGAATAGCTGTTGAATGCAGAAGAGTTTTTATAGTTATCCACACCTGATTTGGAGCCTGGACTAAAAGTGTGATCAGCAGGGAAAATGGTATTTTTTTTTCCAAAGGGTAGTTCATGTCTCAGCATCTAAATTACTGGGACAGGCTCTGGAGAGAGTCTTTGTCTTTGTTTTCACTACATAGAAAGCCTACCCTCCTAGCTGGGGCACTGATGGTGGCTAGCTACAGGTAACTGTTCTGTTCTGTTGCTGCGTGCCTGGGTTAGATTTCAATTTGAGGCATGCAGAAGGAATGAATGAAAGTGGTATGTTACAGATGGTCTCCCCAGAGTGTTAAATGAGGTGAAGGCGGCATGCTTTCTGTAACAATATACACTAATAATACCTTTATTTCCCATCCCACTCTGCTGTGTATTGAAGTAAACTCCCATACTCAATCCATCATCAACTTCGAGTTGGACAAGACTTTGACCTCTACTTATTAAATGGTAAAGAATGCTCTGCTATATGCAGTTGATAAAGGAATTCAGAAATCAAAGTCCATATTAAATTGTCAGTGGCTTTTTTTCCCTTCAGCTTTAGCTGGAAGAAAATAACGGCATAGGTTGTTTTCCTCCTCCTGCCTTGGCAATATCTAGGCATGCCCAGTACTTCCAGGATTGTTTTTCAAAACCAAGATAACCATTATGGTGGTCCTGTCTGGCTGCTGCCTGCTGCAGATTAAACCCACACCCAGTAACTTATGAATCAAAAGCAGAACACCTGCTTGGTTGGTCATTACTGTCGTCTTTACGAAATGTTTTAAAACTGAGGCCAAATGTGCAGTGCTGTATATTTTCAAGAAGACAAGGTGGTGGGATTTGTGATGCTTCTTAGCTCTTGGGGAGGATTCATCTTGCAGTCGTGGCAGAGCATGGATGAGCTGTCCGTGTAGAGGGATCCACAGTGCTCACAGAGTGAACGTGTCACTCTAGGTCTTCATTAGGGTCTTTAAGCACTATTCTAAGTTTCCTGAGCCTAAATCATAGAACATCTTATGTCTGGAGTCAAGGCCTTGACTGTGACAGGCAGTCCTTTAGAAAGCTGTGCGAAGATCCTCGTGTCTCTCAAAAACAGTGGCCTGTATTTCAGAAAGGGACATTGTGAGTGAGGAGAACAAGTTTCAAATCACGTGTCCCCCAGCAAGTACTGTCCTTTCGATAGGAAGACTTGTTGGAGAATGTTAATTGAGTCCCTTTTTAAATGAAGGAGGCTTTGCTTCCTTCCCAAGTTTTCAAAACAAATTTTCCGAATACAGAGCTTATGTTTCATTCAAGTGTAAATCCTTTCTCTTTAACCTGGAAGTTATCCCAGAAAAAAGCCTATCCATTCACTGCAGGACAGACCCTTGCGGTTGCAGTGGAAAAAAAGAAGTGGATCAAATTGTCCAAACAGGAAGGGAATTAAGAAAAGACTTTGCTCAGTGAGTAGAGCTCTCATTTAAGTTTAAATAGTCATCCTACAAACTCCACTTTATACCTCTGTTGCTTCTGAAGCATCGCACAATAATTGAAGTGTCTGCTAAATTTAGAAATGACAAATTTTTCTTGCCAACATGCCAGCCTATCTGTAGGCTGTATGGATTTCAGCATGTAGTTATAGGATGAATGCAAACAGTGATTTGAAATTCACTGACTTGTTATCTCTTCTGACTTCCACGTAGCTCAGTCCTGGTGGAGCTGATTCCTTTTCATCTGAGGACATTAATTGAAATGCGTTTTTGGCACAGCTAGGTGCCAATGCTGTTTTACATATGGTGAAGCTGAAGTATTGAAAGGATAAAGCATGACATGCTGAATAAAATGAGCTCTCATCTAAACACACCGAAATTGTGCTATATTTTTAGCAACTTACGGATAGGATTGTCGTTCTTTTACCCCCAGTCACATGGGAAGATTGTGGAAGAACAGATAAATCACAAGTGTCCCAGTTCTGGTTTCTACTGTTTACCACAAGACAAGTCTTCCTGCTCTGTGAAAAATCTTAGATCTAAAATCTCTCTCTCTCTCTCTTTTTTTTTTTTTTTTTTTTTTTTTCCCTCAGCCTGTGCTATTTAATTTTTCTGAGCAATGTTTTATCTTAATTCTGTAAAGGTGTTTGAGACAGTTTCCTGAAGAGGAGCAATGCAAAGTAAACTTCCTTTTGTTTCAGTAAAATGTCTTGATTATCACAGGGAAGAAATGTTTTTGAGTTCAGGTGTGTCGGGAGGAATGAAAGGCACCTTGCAGAAGCGATAATCTATCATTAGTGTGCATCCCATGGCACTCCAGGCTGCAGTTGCCTGCAGGGCACTTAGTAACCTCAAAGCACAAGAAGTCGACTGGCGGAGGTTTTCTGTTGGAATCTCCAGACAAAATTTCACCCTTGGGCTTTGTTTTGAGGGTTGCAACAAGGTGGAAACAAGCCGAAGGTGTCATTGTTGTGTTTTCATCTCTTTCCTCTCCCACCCTTCTCTTCCTTAACTTTCATGAGCTGTTTCTGCTCTCTGCTCTGTTTTAGTATGCCTAGCACTCAGGAGGAAAATCATTCAGCGGGGTGAATTGCTTCTGTTGCTTTTACCGCAGGGATGTGTTCCTGTATGGTTTTTTATAGCAGTCACTGATTTCCTCTGGATATCTCTAGATGACCTGAATGCAGACAGTGTCTAGTTAGGAGAAGGTCTGTGCTTTTGTATTGAAACATTTCTTGTTGTCGTATGCAAAACCCCACACCTCAAGCATGATGGGGAAAACGCTTATCTTCTTCAAGGGAAACTTCTGGTGAGTAAAAGTCTCAGAAAGCCAGTCTGCCAGCCATGGCCCAGACTTCGAGATCTAAGGACATGCTTCCTAACCTCGATTCTCCTTCCTTGGGCTCTCATCTGATATGTGAGCGTGTTTGTGCAGACAGCAGCACGGAGAAAATGGTGTGTATTGCAGTGTGCTAACGCCAGCCCTGGTTATGTGTCTGCTGTCTTAAAGCTGGAGCATGTGGTTTGCATTTAACGTTCCAGCAAAGCACGAGCCCAGGAGAACTCCCTCAATAACGCTCCACCTGGACAGACATGCTTTTCCTGGAGTCACATCTAGTCTGTTCCAGGATGAAGTCAATTCAGTTATTGTGGGAGTAAATCCGTGCGGTGTTCAGCTCTTCTAATTTTGGTTCTCATCCCCTAGTGTTTCTGTTGCATTTAATGATTTTCCCTGTGGCTTGAATGGTAAAGATGTGGTAACTGCTTGGGGATGGCTTAAAATCAAAGATTCAGTGTGGGTGTTGCTTTCAAATGGAGAAGAAATGATGCTATTTAGAGAGTTGTGCTACTATTTCAGGGCAGTTTGTTAGGTCTGGGTTCTGAGAAGTGGTGAGAAAAAATAATTGCTTTTGGGCTAGCGTGTCTCATATGGTGTGTCCTGAAATGATCCTCATGTGCATATTGAGTTGGAACCAGTACTGAGCTTCTCTGCATGCAGATTCATTCCCTGTCTCACCCTCCTATTACACAGGATGGGAGGAGAAGAAAAGATTCCTGTTGAAACTTTGCTCCCAAGCTTGCTGCAATGAATTTAAAACCCCAACCACAGAGAATTCCCAAATGTAATATGGGCACCAGTGTTTATTTGACTGAGACCCAATTGTGTTCAGAGTTGTGCAAACACGGGCAAGTTTCCTATTTAATTAAGGCTGTTTTTATCAATTAAGTTTCCCAAACAATCGGAGAGGGAAGGAGGGTAGTGAAGATAAGATCGCACGGTTATGCAGATGGGGTAGTGTACAGCTCTTTTTGGCAGTCAGAATACAAGTTCCTCAGGAAACTTGTTTGTAGCATTGTCCTGATCCAGTATGCCAACATTTTTATTTTGTAACCTCTTTTTTTTTTTTTTTTGGTAGTTTACTGTCTGTCTCTCTTTCCTTTTACAGTCCTGAAACACTAAGCTTTTGTTTTCACGAGAAGCTTAGCAGTGACAGACACCTCCCAATACTGAACGTGATCGAGGAGCTGGAAATAAGGGGAAGATTCCCACTACAGGGTCAACCAAGGTGTGGCAAACTTGTAGAGACACAGTAAAAGTCAGGCCATTTTGGTCTGGTTGTTGTTTGTCCTGGTTAGCTCAACAGCTAACCTGGGCTATTAACCTTCTGTCTTGTCTGAGCCTAATGCAGCCAAACTGCATCTTGCTGTACTGGTTTAGGTTCTGGCCAGCTCACAGTGTTGATAGGTCCCCAGTGGTCTATAGGATGTGGAAACTTAGTGATTTCTACCACAGGTGTTAGAATTTGTGGCTAGATCACGATTTCTATCACCAGGGTTAAGATAGGAATATTGCATTCACTGCAGCAGGTTGAATACCACGCTCATGTCCCTATTCTCTCCAGTTGTTCCTGGTGCAGTAGGAGAGTGTTATGGCAGTGTAAGCTGTCCCTGGTGATGGAGTAGATGTTGTGGGAAGCCTTCTACGTAGGTGGGTCCTTGGACCTGTCTCTGCAATTTCCCCAAATAAAGGGGATGCTGATATGCCAGCTACAGCATATACTTGTTCTGTCTTCGGGGGATTTATCGAGCAGAGGATTTACTGGATTTGCTCCTCTGTTGTGCAAGGAACATGCCGAAGCTGTGCTTTTTGTTGCTGCTGTGAAACTCCTTTTAATTGTGTCCTGTGTAATACTGTAGCCTCTAGCACATGAACCACAGCATTACAGTGTTCTGATCTTACTAGCTGTGTGAGAAGCACCATAGCCCAGACTGCATGGCACAGGGAAGTCATTGTCTGAGCCGCAGACGAGCTAACCAGCTTTGCGTGAGCAGAAAAGCTTCAATAAAAAGGGGAAGGAAGAGACTTGCTCCTCCAAGACTGTCCCAAGAGCTCAGCCAGTCTGACTGTAGCTGACCCATCTTACTATCACAGGGTGCCCTTGCTGTGTGTTCCTGAAAGGTCTTTGTCTTCATTCTTAGCCTGTTTCTCTGGGAATCACTTGGGGATGGTGACTGCCTCCTAGCACTTCCATGGGAGCTTCAGCTGATGGAGGAAATCATCTGGGCCTTAATTTTATACCCATACTGTAAATCAAGATACTGACGCACTGGCCAAGGTGTATTCCAGCAGGCTGTCAGAGCAACCTTTGAAGAGTAGTTCAAGATAGCCTGCTCACATCCCAGCATCTGAGAGCTGGCTGAGCCTGCTGTATTCTCACAGTACCCTTCAGCCAGAGGAATGTGCTTGAGAATCAGCCATAGGCCAGCCAATTATTTTGATTTATTTTACTTTCTTTTGCCTCAGATGAGAAGGATTTGAAAAACACATAATGGTGCATTTTATCAGTGAGTTTTACAAGGCATGATTCATCCCCTATGTTCTTGGCATGATGTTCTTTGGTTTATTTTTTGGATATCCTTGCAGTTCTGTTAGTGCCAAACACTGTATGGAAGTGCCCCGTGGCAGACAACCTGCTCTGCCCATATGTTAGCTTTAAAAAAACCCAACTCATAATAGGAAGTCTTATACTGCATGCCAAGATGCTTGGGGCTTGTTAAATATATTCTACTTGTCAACAACTGCCCAATTTAAAAAGTAGCCTTGGTGTGAATCAGCTTTGAACAAGTTCATTTGACTCGAGGGATATTTGCAGGCATTAAAACAAGTTGGATCACAGTGGTAAAAATGTGCAGTGGTTTCCTGATCAAAAGCACCATCCAGTGACCCTTTTTTTTTTGTAGTTGTTTTAATCTGCTCTAAACATTCAAAAGTACAGAAATTTTCCCAGTTAGCAAATTTTTGGTGACTTTGTAGAGTGGAGGAGGCTTACTGGGGCAAGTGTTTCTGGGAGACGCTCAGTGTGTTACTGGAACACTTGCTGCAGTCGGTATGGGTGTAACAGACAAAGCATCCTGACACTTCTTTGCCTGAAGTCAGTATTATTCAATGAGGTTCACTGGCTGCAGCAGCGGATTCCTCACTGGTGTATAAGTCACGTGTGATGTTTGTGTGCTCCTCAACAGGTTAATTTATAAAGTCAGAACTGTGGCACCCATTTATAAAGCGAGCTTTGCTTCCCGCTTGCTCCATCTTTGCTGGCTTGTTGTCTGAAATTGTCTGCCCAGCCCGCTCCCCTGCCAGCTCTGCAAATCAACTCTCAGCGGGGAAGCTAGTCCACATGTGATGGGTTTGAGAGCTGGTGGCTTGTTGCAATGCTTCCCGGCCCTCCTTGTCTTGAAGACTCAATTAGCACAGATGCCGTTTTGTCCACATTTCCTACTCTCCGTGGGCTGCTGGTCTGATCGCTCAGACATTTGGACAGAGCTAACTATGCCTTTTCTTGCAACACAGCTTCAGATAAGCTGCTCAGAAAATCGGGTGGCAAAGGACGTGCCCAGTGCCTCTAAGCTAGCAGGAGATCTTATCATGGAGCCTCTTCCACCATCTTTGCTGATTCAGAGATAATGATAAAATGTCAGATCTGACATTTTATCATTCTCTCTGTCTCCCCCACATTTTTCCTGGATGATAGTGTTGTAGGAAGAGGCAAAGGGGACACCTGTCTTGGATCACACTTACGAAAAATATTGTTTCTCAGAACAATTTTTTGGTTTTGTTGAAGAACTTAAACAGTTCTGCTTCCTTTTCTAGGCCAGCAGTGCAGGACCACAGAGTAGTGCTGTCGTTGGAGCCTGTAGCCTGCATAAGGTCTGATGGTCTCAACTCTGAGATCCAGCAGCTTTCGGCTGCTTCTCATTAATAACTAGTGGAGTAGTTTTACAGAGGTGGCTCCGGGTGGTCATCCTTATATGACACAGGTAGGTGAAATGGCTTGCCGGAGGTCCTACAGACCATCAGTGGTCACACTAGGAGTAGGAGTCCATTGTTTGTTGTGTATGTACTGAAGAAGCACAGCTTCTTCCCAACCTGGGAAAAGGATACAATTTAGTATGGCCCCATCTCTGTCTCTCCTGAGAAGTGGGGAGGTGATATTTCTGGAAGTGAGGGGGTAAATGGAAGATAAGGCTTGCAGTGTTTTGTTACAAGAATAAAGGCTAGGCAGCCTAGCTAAGGTCATCTTCTCAGGTTGGAAGAGACCTGAGTTTGGACAGGCAAAGGTTAATGTTGTAATTTCCCTCTCTTTCTTTTGGGATATGTCCAGAGGAAGAAGTGTGCAGAGTCAGCCTGAAGGTCTCTGCTGCTTTCAAAAAAACTGATGCCGAGGACATTTTGGGTGCAAGGCTGCATGTTTGGCATATGGGTAAAACGGAAAGCATTTTGTTCATGCTGCTGTCTAAGAGTATGGGTAGTGTGTCATTAATGTGTTTCCTTCCTTGATGTCTGATCCAGCTCCGCGTTCACTGTCAGTCATTGGGGTGGGTCAGTAATTTGTAAATGGGGCTTGTAGATGCTAATGTAAGATCAACACTACTGAACTGCAGCCTTTTTAGCGCCTCAAGCCACATTTGATGGCTTGGGCTTTTACATGGGCAGATTTTAGTGGATGGTAGCATTTGTCTTCAGTTCCAACTTGTTTTTCTCTCACAGCCACCCCTATAAATTCCAGCAGCAATCTGGAAATTAAGTGAACCACTTCATTTTGGCTTCTGCCTGCAGGAATACAAGGCAGGACACCAGCTGCTTGTCTGCAGCAGGACTGCTGGCATGTTTTTGTGAAAAGCTGTCTGGCTTCTTTGTACCACCACAGTGAGAAAGATGAGCATGGTCATCTCTCCATCACGAGGGCTGGGGGGCAAAGGTGAGGCACACAAGATAAATGGGTTTTATTGATGCTGTGGGATGCAGTAGAGAGGGTGCTGCAGAGGTGATGGAGATGCTCCACTCAAAACCTGCTTGGGTCCAGGGAGAATTGCTCACTAAGGCTCACATGTTCCCATGCAGCCTCTGCAAGGCTCCTGGCTCTGGTCAGGTATGAAGAGGTGATGAGGAGCAAGGGGATGAAGTCACATTGATGGCAAAAGCAGGGATTTGGGATCTGTCTTGCTTGTTTCAAGTACTGGAAAACACTGCATTCAAGGAGACCATGCTGGTGATGGTCCTACTTGGAGCAGGAGGTTGGAGGAGAGCCTTTCAGGGGCTGCTTCTGACCAACACTTCCAGTTTCCATGAGCTGTCAGAGCAGGTCTCCTCTGCCAAGACCTTCTGCCTGCCTATGCCTGCAAAAGAGGGCAGCAGGACTGGTCTGGGACTGAGTGACTTGTTCCAGGTACCCACATCCAGTTGGCAAACCTGTCTAGACTAAAATACTGAATTGGACAAAGCCTGAGCATGAGGATGACGATGAAATGCCACTTTCCAGGTGGTTTGAGCCCAGCAGTTGCAGGCGAGTTTCCAGCGTGTGCAGGCGTAACATGAGTTAACCTTGATCTCACTGGTGCGTGTGCTGTCAGTGACAGAGGTTTATGAGCTTGGGAAGGGCCCTGGTATGTACGTAGATGGCTGAGGACCATTATCCTGCTCCTGCAGCTCTCCAGGTAGCTGAGTAAATGAGGTGTGTCTGCTTCCGATACAATAAACCTCCTGTTGCGCTGCAGATGCAACCTTGCCGGGTTGGTGTTTGCACAACTAGTGTACAAAGGCAGTTTATAACAGCAGGCTTGTTTCACTCATGTATCTGACTGACGTGGAGTACTTAAGTTCAATTAATAATGCTCCTGCCTTCTGTTGGAAGGGTGTCTGCACTTAACCCATGCTGGTATAAATGGTGATTCTGAAAAGGACTGTGAGTGAGTTTGGCATGCAACCTTCTGGATTAAAAAGCGGGGGCTATGTGGAGAAGGAAAAAGAGAGACATATCTTCCAATTTGACATGTTTACAGCCTGGAGAGCTTGGAAAGGGCATCTTGAAATAACAGGCAGTAAGGGTTAATGTACTTGCTTGTGAGAAGGCTGATGAAAGTGGAAAAGAGGGAGAAGTTATAAAATGCATGTTTCTTGTGCCAGGGGCCACAGAGAACCACAAGCTAACAGCGATGGGAGGTGCCGGCGACAGGCAGTGCTGGGGCCAGCACAGAAGCACTTCATTTTCCTATCTACTCAGAGATACAATCTGCTCTATCCTGACCTATGCTCAGTGGACAGCCTGAGCTGAAGCCTGAAAAGGTGTTAAAGGAGATAAAATTGCTCTCATTAGAATAATCCTTCCAAGCACTTCTCCCTCAGTTTAGAAAAAAAGGTGCATTAGAGGTGATAATTGAAAATTCTGTTATTGCAGTTACCTAGATAAAGGTTACTCATTACAGCCATGCAGTTGCACAGTACAAGCAGTGCTAGACTGCGTAATGAGTTAATGGCCTGAACACTGGAGTGTCTTCATGTCTGCTAAATAAGTTGCCTTTCTGTTTCCATTGTGGAGCTTTTGCATATGGGTTCTGCTAACAGTGCTTTCAGATAACCACTCTTCTGTATGCAACTGGTGAAATAATAAGAGATTGTTACATCTATTGAAAAAAGGCTTTTGAAACTCTATCAAAGTTCTCTGGGTTGGTGGGGTTTTTTTGTCTGTTTGTTTTTTTTTGTTTTGTTTCATTTTCTGAGGCCCAGGAGATGCCCTGCGCTGGGTGGTCTGTGCAAATTTCCATTCCTTAGGCATCACTGGACACCACCCGCATGTGTGCTCTCCATCTCTGTAACGCTATGCTAATAATGCATGTGCTCACAGACATACAGTTCTGCATCATGGTAGGTTCCTGAGGTGTAAATGCCAGAAAGTTTTGTCTTCCAAATCTGCCCTGGCCATCTCCATCAAATAGGCAGGAGCATTCCTAGCACCACAACCCTGTCTTCTGGTGGGACTGGAGTGTAAGTATCTGAGAGATTGGATCCTGATGTAAAAGCTTCAAGCAATATCATCTGTCTTTAGTGAAAAGTATTTCAACAGCTGATTAGTGTCACTGTTAAAAATAGACATCTTATTTCTGTTCTGATTTTTTCTAGCTTCTGCTCTTGGTTGCTTAATCTCGCTTTGTTTCTGCTTAGATGGAGATTTAATCCTTTGGTGTCAAGTATTCTCTGTTTGTAAACACTTTCAGACTGTGATGACAAACCTGCGTTATAAACACGTGTGTATGTAGTGCTCCTTCATGTGTTGATACTATCTTGAATAGTTGTGCTTAAAATAAGCACACTAATAATGAAATTTATTATTTCTTGTGCTTCCTTTTAGTCTTTCAACTGAAATGAAGTCTTGTTGTTTTTATCCGAGTTCCTTTCAAACAAACAACTTTGTTGTTTAGGTTTCTCATTAAGGATGATGCTTACTTCCCATCAATTAAAAACCTAGAGGGAATAAGATGATTCTGGTAAATTTTAGTTGGTTTATGCTGGAGCTGCTTGGCCTGTGTGGTCAGCAGGAAATTTGTGCTGATGATGCATTTCTTACCCTCCAGACTGGCTGTTATGCTTGTTAATGTGAAGACTGTCAATTCAACACTACAGGACGACTAAAAAATTCAGGCAAATAGTGTGGCTAGGAAAGAACACAAGGTCCTCGTGCAGGAGTCTCAGAGTAGCAAGTGGAAGTGTAGGCACTGGCTGTCTCTTCTGGACGTGCAGTTCCTCTCAACCTCATTTTAGCTGTTGAAAGCTATTTCTAGATCAGTAAGTATGTCATGGTAATATGAGGTGATACGTTGAGTGAAAGAGTCAGTGCTGAGGTCCCCATGTCTGCGAGTGTGTGTCCCTGGAGGCTTCAGGTCGGACTTGCTGTACTCTGGCCCCATGAATGCCCCTTAGTGGCTGGGGATGCATTTTGGCTTTCCTGGAGCGCATCTTCTAGTTTAGTTTCATCCACAAGGAGTGAAGCCATTTGGCTGCTTCAATACCATTCCACAGCATGAATGAAAGCATGGGAAGTGGAGGTGTTGAGGTCACTCCAAAGCAAACTCCTGATTCTAGCTAAACCGCTAATGTTAAGAAGACTCAGAAAGGTTAGGTGGTTGTTTTAAACTGGTCTGTAAGCTTCCTTGCAGCTTGTCCATCCTAAGATAGCTATGCCAAAGATCAGCAGGTTGGATTACTCCTCTCCATCACCTGAAAGGCTGCAGACAGCAGGTGCAAGTTGGACACCCGAGTAAGGAAATGGGGTGAGAGGAGTCCCACCTGGGATGACCATGATTATGGTCAGTGGTATGCCAGGAGCTCACAGCTATGGCTTGTGGGTATAAGACGACCTGCTGTGTGATATGAAGTCTGAAGGGAGGGAAAGGTTGCTTTTTTTTTTTTTTAAGGCTAACCAATCCTGGTGGGGAAAAAAAAAAATAAACCAAAAAAACTCAACCAACCACCAGACAAGCCTTTAAGCACGCAAGCCTTGTTTTCAGTATGTTGCCTTGCCTAAGTCTTTGTGTCATCACAGCTAGGACACTACTACCACGAGAGTATTTGAGTGAGCTAAGAATAGCAGATTTCCTTGAGAAATGTTTTTGTTTATTTTGGTTTTGTATTTTTAAATTCTTGGAACCTTGATGACCTTTTTCTTAAGAGTCCTAGAAGAATAGCCTGATCAGAGAGTATTGTTGTAATAAGGAAGGCAGTTGTGAACTGCCTTAATTCTCTGGCTTCTTCCTTGTGACCTGCAAGGTTTTACTGGCAAAATGAGGGGAAAAAAATAATGAAGTGGACATACCTCTGAACTTTATTGCTAGGATTAAAGGTGGAGAAGGCTAGCGTGACATTTGCATTCATGCTATTTCTAGGTTGCCATTGTCTGTGGGGCCATTGTAACTAAAATAAGTAAAAGGCACTCTGCGTTAAAGGGGATATATCCAGAACATATCTTTATTAAAAGAATGAAAGACAGGAATCTGTTCAAAATGATTTCTAAGTTATTGCTAGGATAGCTCTGGTGTGGCGTCCTGCTGAAAGCTAACAAGGCTCCTCTATGCAGATGAAAAGAGTTGTTTCCCTGGGAGCAGTCAGTAGGCTGGGTGCATCACTAAGATCAGCAGAGATGAAGGGATGGGGAGTTCATAGGATTGAAGGGTACAAATGCAAGGAATGGAAACTCATGATTCTGGGTTGGTAGAATGATACCCATCTTTGAAAATACATTTTTTTTTTCAAAGATTTGCTTGCTGGGAAACAGCAGTTATGCTCAAGGTTATTGTGTTTGGGGTTTTTTGTTGGTTTTTTTTTTTTTTTTTGTTGTTGTTGTTGTTGTTGTTGTTGGAGGGGGGCTGTTTTTAGGTATTTTTTTGAATCAAGAAAATGGACAGTAGTGAGAAGGGATGAATGAAAGGTAGTGTCACCTAGGGAGGCAAGGTCAGAATGGTGATAGAGACTGAGAAAAGGGAGCAGGTCCGGAAGAAGAAGTGATTCAGATATCATGAATGAGACACTTAGATGCACAAGAGGTAAGAGGATCAAAGCTATTTTTTTTAAGACAAAAGGAAGATGTGTATTTGGATTTTTTAAAATTTAATTTTATTGTGGATAGCCTGTGCCTGTTAGCTATCTCAAAGGAAAGCTATAAGCAAGACAAAGCAGGGGGAATTTTATTGTTAGTCAAGCTATGAATTAGTACTACCTGTGCTCTTAGATGGACACAAAGTAAAATTACAGCCTCAGAGAGATTCACAGTACAACAGCTAACACTTCTTACCCTGTGGTTAAAAAACAAAACAAAAAACCCCCCACAATCCTTTTTGGCAATCAAGAAAAAGTAAAAATCCAAACTACCTTTGTGTTAGAGGACCTAGTAATACTCACTGGCTCAAGTCCAGGATGGTGGCTTGGCAAGTACTGAAGGCAGAACATTGCACATTGCACATAATAGACCATGTTTTATGTGCTTGTCTTACTTATGAGCCTAACAGAGTATATAATTGATACTGGAATAAAGTGTAGTGGGGATTCATATATTTGTTGTCTGTTCTTTTCACAATGGAGCATGTACCCTGGTTGGAAAGCTCAAGCTCGTGCTAAATTTTAGTTGCCTTCTCCTGCTGGTCATATGGTAAAGGTTGTTGGCTAATTGAGGGTGGCTTCTAAATCAGGATTCTGTACACACAAAATACCCTGTTTTTTTCTCATCTGTCTAGACAGGTCACCTAATCCAATATTAAAATGTTGAAACAGGAGGGGAAAACATTTTCTTGAAGCTTTCATGTGGAGAATTCTCAGGAATTTGATGAAGCCAGGATTGGGAAAGCTGTACCTAAAGAACTGAGCTAAATGGTTCAATTTCTATAGGATGTAGATGGGCAGAAAAGATGGTTCTTTACTGTGGCAATTAAAATACATGCATCAAAGTGTTATCTGGCGACTGGATGAGAAGTGGAGAGTGTTGTAGAATGTCTATGGGTTGTAACAAATCCTGAAGACGTTTCCAGTAAGAGTTATTTCAGCTGTGGTTTTATAATAGCTCACAAATGAGGAAGGACTAGCCAGATTAAGATTGATGTCTTCCTGAAGAAGAGATGACTAGGATCATTTATGAAGGTCCTTAGCACCGAGGAGAATGTGAACAGGGAATGACTGTTCACTGTTTCTTATAACATAGTTTTTGGGGATGTCCTCAATTTTCATTGGGTAGCTGTTTTGAAACCACCAAAAGACCATTAATATTTGCATAAGGTTAATAGACTGTGGAGCTCCTCACCACAAAATTGTTGCAAAGGCCAAAAGTATAGAGGGATTCAAAAAGGAGTCAGCAAATGCAAGGTGCAGAAGTCCCCAGGGTTGTTATACTCAGAGGTCTGGACATGAGCTCTACCTAATGATGTCCTTATTGGACTTACTGCTGGAAGCTAGTACTACCAGAAGAGGGTCATTTCTTTTCATACCAGCCCCAGACTCTTCAATATGACTTGCTGTGGCAGTTCTTACATACTCTTTAAGAACTGTACTGCTTTGCCCTTCATATCCCAGTGGTGGACTTGCCTGAAGCTCTGAATACAGAGATCCCAATGTTCGGGGTCCATCTTAAAAAAAGCCAGGGAAATTTTGCTTCTTATCTTGTTAGATTAAAAGTCAATAAATTGGCGTGCTTGGGAGGGGAGATAAAGGACCAGTGATTGACAGGACCCAAGAAATGTAGTGGCTTCACTCAACCTCAAGAAAAGATAAAAATGATGGTGGATAAAACATTTCTTTGTAGGAAGCCCAGCTCCTTCCCATTGTCCTGCACTAGTAAATGGAGAAAGTGATGTTTCCTTTTTGGTTCAGTTTTTAACTAGAATTTTGACCCTCATGTCTGTTTGTGGTGTGTGTTTTTGGGGTCTGTTGAGAGGTGGTGTTGTTTTTCATATCAGCCTCTGACTGGTGAGGATTTAACCTACACACCATGGAGCAGTTCCCGACTGACTTCCAAGGGAGGCCCTCCATACCTGGAGTGCCACATCACTGTTTATCTTAACCCATTCTGAAAATCCACTTTTAGAGTGGATTAAGATAAAAAAGAACAAAACACCCCTGTCCCAGGTGAGGAAAGTCCACAAGAGGAATGAATCGGCATCAAAGCCAAGTAGAGACAAGTCCTAAGGTGTCTGCAACTGGAAACTTGACCCATCTCACCAGCTGCTGTAGGGAAGGAGCTTTGCATCCTCCAGCCCCCTGCCTGCTCCAGATCTTTACTTGTGGAGCAGGGAAGAAATCATTTACCGCTACTTCTTCAAACTGTTATACTGCTTTTGAATCCAGCTTGCTCAGAAGTAAGTCCAGCGCCTGATTTTAGCTGCTCACAGCTTTTCCACTTGTCAATGACCATGATTCATGACTCTTTTTGCCATGGACTAGAAAGCATCAGATGCTTGGCATGTTTGACTTCAGCTTGGAAATAACTCTCTAAACACCAATGTCTGGCTCCCTATGACAAATATCTGCTAGTTGAGATCTGTTGGTCAGGAGATGAAAACAGTGAGATGATTGATGTAATCACAGGTAGATGTTTTTAGCATGGCTGCAGCCAGAGCACTGGCTCAGTGTCACCTGTTCAGTTTTCAGTGGCAGCTGGAACAAGCTGTCTTGGCAGAAGCAGTATTTGTTACAGGCACTGTGCTAATCTTACTCTTGCAGGTGAGCCCAGATAGGGTGGATTGAGCTGAAGTTGTTCCAGTTGAAACTAAACATTTTCAAAATAGTTGTCAAGAGCTCCAGTAGGGCCATTTTACTTTTTATACCACTGCTTAAATCACTGCTGACTGCAGTCTGGTGTCACCTCTATTACAGAGAGCAGATGTTTGGTCAACATACACAAATGCTTTAAGATCCCGGAGAAAAAAGGGACTTTCCAAATGAAACCACTATTGCTGTGTACTTCATTAGTACACGTGATCATGTACTGCAATAGTCCAGCAGTGTCTTAAGTGCAAAAGTTTGACTCTTTTCCTGGTGATGCAAGAGAGAAGCAGGAGCCTTTGATACTGGCCAAGTGTTGGGAGAATTGCAGAAAAGCTCAGAAGGTGTATCCAGCAGCTTTGGCAACAGGTAGAGGCAGCACACTAGCTCCTTGGATTTCTCAGCGTTCAGTAAGCGTTGCGCATTGAGGACGGTAAGGCTAGGGATTATGTGTGCGCTTTATCCAAATCATTGGGTGCCAGCTGATTCAAGGGGTGATGAATCCTGGGCTATGTGTTTATCCTTTGCAAGACAGGACTGATGTCTTCTTGGGCCAGTGGAGTATGGGTCTCTGTACCCTGTTCCTTTGTGCTCTTGAGGGCAGGTGTGAACCTACCCAGAGCCAGATGACTAGACATTGACATTCATGTATAAAGACATCCTACATTGATGATCCCTGATTAAGGTTCAACTTTAACCATGGACTCAGGCTGTGTACTAAAATAAGGTGATGGGACCTGAGAACTAAGGGTATACACCATTAAAAAGATGACTTCTAGGAGTTTGCAAATTAAAATAGGATATTGCTTGGAGAAGCAATTTAGATGTATTGGGTAGGTGGAGGTAGAATTGGACTAGTCAGGACTGGTATGGGTTTGAACCTCTCTTCGTCAAAGACTGAGGCTAATTCTGATGTGGCAGGACAGCGTTGGCTCCAGGGGCTGCATCATGTGGCTGTGAATTTTTCAGCTGGCCCTTTTTGGCTTTCATCAGTTGAAACATTTTTCTTTCTGTACCATTTCTGTAATGATCGGTTTGATATCTGATCTCCATGCTTTGAACTAAATCCTCTTTACCTAGTCCCGTAGTTATATGATCTGAAGCTTATGCTTTGTGGTTGCCACAGAGGCAAAGTAAAGCTTCATTGCTGTGTTGTTGGCACTGGGGATGCTTGTTGGCACTGGGCATGTGGTTTTCTTTTTTNTGAAAGTCTTTACCACAAAATTGCCAGTTTGGAGGTTTATATATAGAGATGGGAGTTTAAAAATCCTTTGACTTCTCCGGAAATAGTCTACATGGTACAAGAGGGTAGAGATTTCTGGAGTTTGCAGTACTGGTGCTCTAGGCCAAAAAGTTGTTGCATCCCAATTTGACCTCAGTTATCCTTACTATGTATCCCATTTTGAAGGCTGGGTCTAGTTCACAAGTTTTCTTTCTTTCTTGCTGGACTCTTTTTTTTATAGACTTCCTTAGGATTTTTGACTGCAGAGAATAAGTTTGAGCCGAGTTCCCTGAACACACTTGTTTGCTTTTTCCATAGGTTCCTTAGAAAGAGAGCTTGGACGGCATGCAAAGTTGTGAAATATCTGCAGACAGCACGGATGATCCTCTTAGTAGTGGCCTACGGAGAAAACGACAGCCTCGAATAGTAATTATCGGTGCTGGGCTTGCAGGCCTGTCAGCAGCAAAAGCACTTTTGGAAAGTGGTTTCACGGATGTAACTATCCTTGAGGCGACTGACCGAATTGGAGGCCGCGTGCAAAGCGTGAAACTTGGTAAGAGCAGCATTTTGGGAGTAATGTATTGGGCTTTCTTTATTCTGCTAGTAAGGCTTTGTGTTGTCATTAGGTTAATCTGACCTTAGAAATGTGCTTTTTCAGTCAAGGTGCACATGCAAAAGGTTATTTGAGGTGCAATGTTGTCAGGAACATAAATCCTTGGGCTCCTTTCAGCGTGGATGGATGAATCTGAGCTATCTTCTGCCTCTTTTCTGAGGGAGGGCTGCTCCAAACCCATATTTCTATAAAATAAAGATCGTGGTGATTGTTTTCTTTCGTACAGGAAGAGCTCTGTGTAACAGGTCTGTGAGAAGCGTTCTGTGATTAAATAACTGTATTGAGACAGTTTCCACCAGTGTTTTCAAGCTTGACTCTTGACTAGGAGCAGTCAGTAAATCTCCTGGCTAGCAAACGGCCATTTCTCAGTGACTTACATCACTTGCAAAGGGGTGAGCTCCAAGCTATTATGTTTCACAAATAGCCCTATTCATTGCCCTAGAACTAATTTACTGTGTAGGGCACTACCCACTGTGAATCAGGCTGCTGGAAAAACCTCTTCAATGTACCCTTTCATCCTGATTTGCAGCTTTCCTACCTCTGTGGCTTCCTTTCTCAGTGTGTAATAAAGGTGCAGACACTGGATATTTTAATCCCATGTCAATTGGAAAGGCTTGTAAAATCTCTAAATGCAAAACTACTGGAACAAACATTACCCTTTGCAGCACAGTAGTCAATGAAAGTTTCCCTGGTATCTAGAAGGGCATTGCCTGTCTCTTCTCCACAGGAGGCAAAACGCTCTTCACTTTTACTGAATTGCCTTCCTGATTTCAATTAACTAGCTCTGTTTCTGATCCCACTCTGTATTTATTAACTTTGGCCTCTTGCTGCCCTTCTTTCTTTTTATTTGTCAGGTGCTGACATCACTTACTATATTTTACTTGATAAACTCACTACAGTAAATAAACAGCAGGGTCCTATGAACTTTCAGAAGGGAAATGACTGAAAAGACAGTCGGACAAGTCTAACCTCCAGGGTTTGAATAGGGCACTTTACATTCTGCTGAGACTTGGCAGAGAGGTTAGAATGGGAAGTGTGTCCTTTACTCGCAATACACTGTATTAAAAATATCCTGGATCATGTCTGTGATAGGAGGGGAGTGTTAAAGACCTGAAATCTGGAGGGAGCAATATATCATTTTGTCAGTGCACCTGTGAAATAGTTTTGTTGTACTAGTATTGAGACCAATCCTCTCACCTTTGAACACCTTCACCGGTGACTTTTATCTTTGCTTTTGCTGGGAATCTACCTCCTGTTCGTTAACACTTCTTAACTAACATGAGACAAGAGCAGGCTTTTCAGTCTGGTGGAGATCTTGCAGTTTGTAGATGTAACTGTTAGTTGCAGAGCAGAGGACTGCAATCCAAAGTCTTGATCTTTTAATACCTTTCTTAATACTACAAACTCCATCTTTTCTTATCTTCTGCAAACTATCAAAGTTCTGCTATGTAGGTATGGACTGCAGTTCTCTCCCAAGGGGGGTCCATGTTCTGAGTCCTTGTGCACTTTGCAGATTCCCATGCCCTTTAGCCAAACAATTTTGGAGCTCTGTTGGGTGGTGAAATCTTCAGAAGCAGCATGTACTCAGAACCTCCTTAATTCCTGGTACGAGGGCAAAAGGGCAGCACAGTCCCGCAGGGTGTTTTCTTCTGTACTGCCTAGAGCAGCAAGGTTGCACCTGGGGCATGCAAGACCTGCTTATTTCTCAGAACTGGCTAAAGCTTACAAAAAACTGTTACAGAAGTGGTTCTTCTGGGTCTTCCACATAAAACCATTTTGATCTGCTTGTCTAAATGGCTTTTAAATGTTAAACTTCTC
The DNA here is from genome assembly GCA_013401275.1 of Pandion haliaetus. Taxonomy (NCBI): domain Eukaryota; kingdom Metazoa; phylum Chordata; class Aves; order Accipitriformes; family Pandionidae; genus Pandion; species Pandion haliaetus. The sequence goes on along the minus strand of VYZV01003267.1, from coordinate 239,027 downwards.
TGGCCACTCCCCTGTCTGCACACTTGACTAAAGATGCGATTTAAATCTGTGGCACCTTCTTAGGGTTATATCCTAATACTTCCACTCTCACTGAGCCATGCTGTGTCTTGCAGGGGACAGTATTTTCCCTCAACTGCATAGAGTATGTTGCTACTCAACACAGGGGAATAATTTGGATTTTCAGAGGTTTGGTTCATCATTTCTAGCACAGGTGAGGCAGAGGGTTTGTATGTTTGTGGATTGGGTGTTTCTTGTATGTAATCTATAACACCTATGTCTGCTGCAGATACTTCACCACAGGATGCCCAAGGAATAGTCAGGGTTGCAAAGGGAAACGTGAAAGTTCCCGTGCATATTTAGAAGGCTTGATACACAATCTGTGCCTTCCTTTGGAAAATTGCTTGTATAGTATATTGTTTTGTATAGGCCTATTTTGACTGCTGCTTGTGTCTCAGTAATTATATTCACAGAATAGGAAGCAGGTTTTTTTCTATTTTTTTGTTGTACTGAATGATTTATTCAAAGTAGATTAATATTGAAACTAAAATCTTTTAGGGCCCTGAAAGTAAATTAGCTATCTCTGTTCAAAAAGATGTTATTTAAGTTTACACTTTTAAATAATTTATCATGTAACTTACACTGGGTAACAACTCGCTTATCTGCTTGGTAGTGATGATAGTGAGTTTCTACAAGCCAGAATGACTATTTTTAATTTGTTGGTATTTGATTATATTCCACACAGCTACTGAAATCAGGAGAACTTGGAACACATCATAATTGTTACTGAGCACCAATACAGTGGGACCTGCTGGCATATTTTTTTCTCTCAAAGATGAGGTGCCTTATAAATAGGGCTATATACAGGAGGATTTTTAATGTAGCAGCGAGCAAGCTCCTGACATAAAGCAGCAGGCAGTATTCCTGCTGCTGATCTGGCATGTGATGACTCGCAGGAGGATTGCATTAACAAGGTGACTGCCACATGCAATATTTATGAGCTTTGTACCTTTGGCTGCCAACCTACAGCAGTCACTTCCGCTAGGCTGGGTGCTCTGGGAGTGTATTGGAGTTTGTGGCACCTTAAATATTCACACGTTTGTGACTTGATGCTGCACTCTCTGAAGCACATGCTTTGTTTTAGGTACACGTAGAAATCTTGTGCTCTCGACTCCTGTAATGCATATTTTGAAGGGCAATCAGCATGCTCCTTAATGATGAGGTGGTTGTCTGCTTGAAAAACAAGATACGTGGAGCTTCCCTTGGAGGCAGTGTCTCAGCTGGAGAGCAGCATTTCTTGGAGCTTTCACCCATTAAACTTGACTGCATTATAGCATAGTGCTGCATTGTCTTTCTGTCTGAGCATATATTTACACGTTAAACAGTATACAATGACTAATAACTGCACGATCATTTCTTCATCAAGCAGGATCCTATTAAGTATCCCACTTAATTCACGCACCTCTGCAGGGTGCGCTGCACAGTGTGGTGTTGGCTGGGATGCTGGGAGAACACTCAGACTTTAAAACAGGTAGCTTTGGACTTCCGAGAATGTGTAAAAAATGTGGGTGGAGGGCATGACCCAAGCCTGTTATTTTTAGCACCTCCTTTCAGCTGCTGAACATCTCCCTGTGCTATCAGCCCAGTTGTGGCAGCGCTGGCTTAGGAGGGGTCAGAGCGCTGCTGCAAACCCTGTTAGTTATAAGGAAGGGAGAGAGTGGGGCTGACCAAACTCTTTGTGTTTAGCAGGCAGAGAGTACAGGTGATGAAGACTAAATGTGTTTGGTGTTTAACCTTACAGTGCCTCATTTTAAAGAACCTGACTTAAATTTTTAAAGGCATGAATAGTAAAATATAACCTATTTACTCATTTGGGGAATGGAAATGCATTTTTGTATTGCAGTTAGTCTGCGGTATATTTGTAAATAACATGCATTTTTAATCACAGGACAAAGTTCAGTATGCAGGCCAATGTTGCTATCCCAGGGCAATCCAATTTTTTCCTGTATCTCCCTGCTGTAGATGCTTTTCTTCCTGTGTCTGGGTATCCATCCCCTCCTCTCGAATACAGTGGATATTTGAAGTCTTTAGGTACTCTGTTCTTTCCCTACGACTTTAATATTTATGTAAGTATCCTTATATGTCCTTTTTGCAATAATACAGTGTGGCTTCTTACAGCTCTTTTCCTTCCCACACCCCCTTCACTAGTACATGGCTTGTGCTGCAGCCCAAGCAGTACATTCTCTGCTTTCTGGTCATGTTCTGAAGTGCAGGTTTAGAGAAGATGTTTTAGAAGGGCCAAGTAGCAAGGATAGAGCAGCTAGCAACAGCCATGATAAGAACTGTGAACCTAGGAGATTTTGAATTTCACCTCAAGTATCAGAGGTGTGTTACTGTGATATATCTTTATTGGAAACATCCCATCCTTCTAGCACTATCTAAACTTGTATCCTGAAGGACTGGTTTGAAGGACACTGACTGGCATTGCCCTTGCCTAACAGAGAAAGCTCGCTTAAGTGATGTTCAAACATGTGGTGTCCTTGAGCAATTGTTCTGGTTTTGCACATGTACATTTTATTTAGGTTTAAGAGTGACATGCTTTCAGAAAAATGGGCTACTATAACTAGTCTGCTTGGTTTACTCTCCTGCAGGGCACGCCACTTTTGAACTGGGAGCTACGTGGATTCATGGTTCACATGGAAACCCAGTCTATCATCTAGCAGAAGACAATGGTTTACTTGAAGAGACTACTGATGGTGAGAGAAGCGTTGGACGGATCAGTCTTTACTCCAAGAATGGGGTGGCTTATCATCTTACCAACAATGGGCAAAGGATCCCGAAAGATGTGGTTGAAGAATTCAGTGATTTATACAACGAGGTTGGTATTGAGCTGCTTTGTTGGGTTGTAGATTTGCCTGAAACACTGGAACGGACCCTTGACAGTTTTAACGTTCAGGGTATTGGACAAAGGTAGAAAACCAGTAATGTCTTTAATTTCTTTGCAAAAAATAAACATTTAGTTTGCTCTCATTTGCATAATATACCCCATTTGTCCCTGATGTGGGATTAACTCACTGTTGTTAGGAGGAACAATCTTTCCACATTTGTCATCAATTTGATCACTTCCAGCAACTATTGCTGGGCAGATCCAGTCATTTGCTCTAGAAAGTTGCTACTTAATTAAAAGGGTAAAGGAGGGATCAAATTACTAAACAAAGTAGAATGTAAAACATTAGCACAAACAGCTAAATATTGTTGCCCTGTGACATTTTATTGATGGTATAAATACGATAGTGTGCTGTGTAGTATGCCAAAGTCAGCGCAGTATCATAGGAATTGCAAGTTTTCTTGCATCAGAAGGAAAAGAACATCTTTTCTGGTAGACTCAGACCAGTGTGGGCTTCAATTTAAGGTTATTTTAACTTCTTTTCCTCTATGTTCAGTGGCGTCCTCTTCAGTTCACTGTAGATGAAGGCCTCAGTATGTGACAGAAGAGCCAAATAGAAAGAAAACCCAAACCACCAACTACGGATGCAGAACCTAAAAATACTAAATAGAAGCCTGCAAGATGGAAATGAAAGTGCATGTTTAGTGGAAAGATTAACCTCTGCTAAAAAAGCAATTAGCCAATGTTAGACTCACAAAAAGGCCAACCTTACTTTCCTGTAACTCAGCACTGCTGCTGTCATCCTAGTATTTCTTTCAGAGGGAAAATGGGGTTTCTTACTGATTTGTGTGTTGAACACATGTGAAAGATTGGCATTAGTTCTATCTGCTTTCAGTAGGAAGATTTGGCCTTAGGTAGAGTGAAGTGAAAGAAGGAGGTTTGCCAAAGTTAATTTTAATTATTCCCTGTATTTTTTTTAATGTCTCTTATAAATTACATTTGGGCGGGGCCAATGCCAAATGTCTAGTCCTCCAGGTGATGTGATCTCTCAGTGGGTTATATAAAATGGAGCAAAACATTATTATTTTCATCAGGGTGTAGCCATGCCCAAAACCTTCAGATTTTCATCTGACAGTGAACTTCACCAGTATTTGATGTTTGGCCAAACACACGCTAGATTCAGGTTACTTTTGCATACTTTATGTTTAAAAATATGTCCCTGAGCATTTAGAAAGTCACCAAGAGAAAAGTCACTGTAGCCTGTAAAGAATTATCAATAATTGAATGGGGAGCAGAAATGAAGATTTTTTTTTTTTTTTTTTTTTTTTTTTTTTTTTTTTTTTTTTTTTTTTTAAAAATTCTTTACACACCCCCTT
>VYZV01003267.1:136123-230309 GCA_013401275.1 Pandion haliaetus | reverse complement strand
CTGTGATAATAGAAAAGGGAGATGAGTCTGGACTGTATATGGTGTAGCTCTCCTTGCTGATGGGCATGGTGCTCTCAGTTTGGATGCATGGATATTTTGTAGGGTTAACTAGAACATCAGCAGAATCTTTCAGGTCATTCTTGATGCTACCTTTCACCAGGATCTTTGAGATAAAGCCCACTTGAACTCTCTAAGGATCCCTTCTGTCATCACATTGTGATGAAATGATTGAAGGAGAATGTGTTTTCAAATCTCACAAATGCCTGTTCCCAGTGACTTCAAAGGTGGTCCCATAGGCATGATGATGCTCTCTGTTATTATGAGCAGTTTTCCACCTGGGGAAGGAAAGCCTAGGTAACTCCAACTCCAGACAATACAATTCTGCTCTTACTTCATTGGAAATCTACCTTAAATGAGGGCTAATAGTGAACCTTTTCTTATACAGGATAAGAACCTAGTTTCTTATACAGGGTGTGTTTGCTGCATGTGTACATTAAAGAATACATTTTGAGCGTCTTTTTGATTCTTTTATTATGACAATGTATCTCTTAATGTAGGACTTGCTGTTGTTTCTCCTTTTGCTTCTTGCCTACAACAGCTTTGCCTTCTGTTCTTCATCAGATGGTTTGGCACCCCCAAGAAGAGAAAAGCAAGGAAATAACAAGGATTCTGAGAAAAAATAATAAATCCTGATGGTGATTATACTTACCTGCTGTCTGATCGATGGGATGACATATATAGGAAAGACTTTACTTGATGTGTACAGCACAGAGAACTGTGCATTTCTGCCCTTTGTTGGGCAACGAAGAATACAACGGTTAATAAAAACATACCCATGGCTCACTTAGCCTTTTCGCCAAATGGTAGCTGGATTTTAACACAGCTTTGCTTGTCTTGTGAATGTGTTATCTGCTTATAGTGTGCAATCAGCTTATAAAAGCTGAGCTGCATTATGCTGACACAAGGTCTATGCAGCTTGTACTTGCTGGAAGTGGTTTGGGCCTCAGAAATCAGTGGACCTGAGAACTGCGGGCTGTTGAAACTGCCAAAGAGCTTTTAGCATTGGGGAACAGAGAAGGCACTATTTCCTTTCCTTTGCTGGAAGCCTTCATTTCATATGGGGCATTGGTCTCAACCTTTCTTGGCTGGAAATCTCCTTGGAAAGGCTGTGACCCAATCAGTGTCTGCAATTCTCTTCTGTCTTCACCAGTTCCACTCATTTTTCTTGCGATTACTTCTTCTCTGTTTTTGTAGTTTATTTTCCCCTTTTTTCATTCTTTCACCTATTTTCTTCTTCAATTTCTTCCTCTTCCCTTACTTGTCTTTATCTACTCACCTGCCTGCATTCACTCACAGACCTGCTGTCTCTTATTCCTACCACTGCCATGCATTTTCCCTCACTACCTCCCTTTCCTCATCATCACTCTGTTCTGCCTCCTCAAATTCACTTCATTCCTAAAGCCCAAGAGAAAATCAAGCTTCTCGAGAGAATCTGAGTGGGAAGAAACTAAAATACAGTGAATTAGCCATATCAGCAGAGAATGGGAAGCCCTATGAGCCTTTGAACGGGAGGCTGCCAAAGTTCTGCCAGCTTCCTACTAGGCATTCACTTTTGAGTTGAACTTCTCGGTATGTCCTAATAATCTGTGTCCAAAAAAGGATCATAAGTTGTAATCAAACCACCTTTGACAGGAAAAATTAACTGACACAGGATCTGGCCTTTCTACTTACAAGAGTAGTGTGCACCCCTGTGGCATGATATAAATAAGAAGGTGACTCATTCTGGACAAACAAGTCATTAATGGGATGAGTTGCACTTCTGGGAGGCATCTTTTAAAAGCTTTCCTGTGTTAAAAGAGTCCTTGGAGTTTTTCCGTGGAAATGAAGGGCCATGATTCAACTGCAGGCTCTTCTGGCAATATTACAGACAGAAGTACTGGTTACTCCAGACAGCCACAAGTAGATGGCCAAGGTGGATGGTTATTTTCTTGTTCTAAAGCAGCTTTTATGGTAGAAAGCTGTGGTTAAAAGAAGACAGGAAGATGTCCTTCAAAGAAGAATGATTTATTAGAAGGCGGTATTTCTTGTGGGTCCTCCTCAGGCAGGCTCGTGGTAGGGGGCTGCTAGAGGTGTCATGGTTTTCCATGGATCTGTACCTGTCTTGTGCTCAACAAGTCAAACGTGTGTGCATACAAAATTCCTTTCCTAAGCCTGTGTTGGTTGCTTCCTATTTTTCAGGAGGCAACAGAAAAGTAACTGTGAAACTGAATTCCCCCACCCTGGTGGATTCCTGGGAATTATTGCTAAATAATGGAGAGGGTGGAAGGGCTGGTGCCAGGTTAGAGCAGTCAAATGTATGGGCCCTGCAACCTGGGATTGCACCTGAGAGACCGAGGTGGGAGAAAAGCTGGTGCTTTATTGTCAGATGCGAGGAAGCATGTGGGTCCTGGTGCTTGAGTTCACTCCCAGTAGACTGGATGGAGACTGGGGCCAAGTTAGGCTGTGACGCTGCTCAGCAGAGCCAGAAATTATGCATAGCAAACCCAAGCCTGCTCTGTAGAGGTGCTCTGCAGTCAGTGGTTGCTTAGCTTACTGACCCAGCTGCAGTATCTAAACAGCTGGTTGAACAATAGGCTTTAGCTCCTGAAAATGGCAGAACTGCCTCACTTGGTCTTCTGCAAGTGATAGAACGGACATGCTCAAATTAAAAAATAACTTAATAGTAAGTTAATATTAACTTAATGACTTAATAGTAACTAGACTGTTGCAGGTGAGTAAGGGTGGTTATCTTTGCCTGCAGGGAAGCGTTGCTTCCTGCCTTCTAACCAGCATAGCTGTGGGTGCAACTTGACATGGCATTGGAGCAGAGTGCACAATGAACTGCCAAAGCTGATCTCTAAAGTTGGCAAAAGAAGGTGATGAATGTGCTGGGTTTGGATGAAGGAAAAAGCATCCTGCATGGGGCTTGGATTCTGCTGTGAATCACATTGTCCATCTTTCTGTCCTCTCTTTGGCAGGTCTATAACCTGACTCAGGAGTTCTTCCAACGAGGTAAACCAGTCAATGCTGAGAGCCAGAATAGTGTGGGCGTCTTTACACGAGACGTAGTGCGCAAACGTGTCAAGGCCGATCCGGACGACACAGAGGCCATCAAGAGGCTGAAACTAGCCATGATCCAGCAGTACCTTAAGGTGTGTGTGCATGTCATTGGTTTTTTTGTTCTTTTTTGGTTTTTTTTTAACTAAGAGAAGACAAATCTTGAACTTCAGACACCTGGCTAAGCCTTGCCCATCACTGGGGAATTGCTTTCTGTGGTCACTTGCATCTGGGGCAGTTTGTGTTCATATTGACAACTTTTCCTCGTGATGCATATCCAAAGACAGTGGGCTGCAAGAAATAATGCCTTTACTCTTTTTTTTTTTTTTTTTTTCTTTTTGTCTTAAACTTCCAGCTTTCTAATTAGAAAGGGATTTCCTAGGCTCTGTTAAATTTTATGGTGTGATTTCATGTTTTCTCACCACCTGAAGCTACTTTATTGTCAGGTTCTTTTAGAAATGTCATGTCTTGTGCCTTACACTTGGAACCCCATGTTCCTGCCTGAGTGCTTTTTACCTCCTTCTGCCTCTGTCCATATCTCAGAGACCAGAAAAAATGTAACTTTGATACTAGTAATTTGCTGAGGAAATCCCTAGAAGGCATTTTGAAGGAAAAGCAATAAAATCAAAGGTAGATTGTATAAACCCATGTCCTAATCATCTTTCCTCATGGCTTCCCTAGTTCTTTTTATCTCCTTGATGCCTTGGCCTAAATGAGATCTCTGTGGGATGAGGACTTAATGCTGCATCAAGCAATCCACAAATAAAGTGTAACAGTCATTCCTATTTCAATTATAATGACTTAAAGGCTTATGAAATGAGGCAGGGGAGGCAAGCAGCACTCTGTGATGTGCGTAAGTGTATGGTATTCACTATTTACAGGTGGGAAGCTGAAATAAAGAGAAATAAAGACCTAAAGAGTCAGTTTTATCTCTGTGATAAAACTGAGATTTGAACCCAGGGCTGCTGAGCGCTGTTCTGGTATCTCAGTGTCCTAACGCAAGAGCTTGTATCACAGGGTGTCTCCACAGCTGCCACATAAAGACTAGCAATTTATTGTGTTATCCATGTAACATCACCTATGCAGACAATGTTAGTCATCTGATACAGCTCTGGTTTTCCTGGTGGTTACTTCTGTGGTTGCTGCAGGTTGCCACAGCCAGAGACTTTTCTGCAAGTCTTGCAAATCCCTTCTCATGTATAAATACTTGAGAACAACAAAGCTTCTGATACTTAAGACTATCAGATCAGAGCGGTTGCTGAGAGAGTGGGGATTAACTGGTGTCTCAGGCAAAGTATAGGCTTGGTAGTTGCCTGTTTTTCTCCCTGGCATTTTTCCTTCATAGTTGAAAGAATCAAATAACTGTCACTGTTTGTTATCTTCATAATGTGGAGTGTCCTGTTGGAGCATCCAGGTAGGATGAGCGGCCTGTTGTGTGACGCAGGGTTTGTATTGTGGGCCAGCAGAACTGACCCTGGGTAAGTGTTGGAGAGTGCTTGCTCAGCCATCAGATAGGGTGGAACCACAGCAGACTCAGAGGAAAGACCTAGCTGCTGGCAACCTGGCCCAGCAGTTGTGCCTGCTCAGTCTTCACTGGAGTCAGTGGGCAATGACCAGGAAGGGGCAACCACCTCTTTGTCAGTACAGTCACAGGAGCAGCCTGTGAACTACTCAGTACAACTTTCGCTTGTTTGCGTGACATCTTAGCCCAGCACAGAGATTCCTGCCCTGCACAGGATGCTCCACAGGGAGAGGGAGGGTCTACACTTGCCAGGCTTCCAAACGTGGTCATTAAAGTGTGGAAAGGCCTGGAATAATTCACCAAAGGGTGAGGCAAGGAATTGTAATGTTCCCTTTGTCTAAAATGCTTAAAGGATTACAGTGAGTGAATCATTGTGACTCCGGTGATTTGAAGATTTTAAGATCACTGTGTCCCATGCATCAGTATTACCATTAGAAACTTATCACAAGACAGGCCAAACATCCTGCCTTTGTTCCAGGGATTGTTGGAAGCTAAGGCTATACCTATACTCCTGCAAACATTAACCAACAGGTCCTGAATCTAAAGCTTTGATAATCACATCAAGTGAATCAGACACAAGTGTCTCACATCTTGGCATTTCCGTTTTCTGTCTCCTTCAGTTCCTTCTGTGTTGGGTCCACTCACCTCTGGCACATTGTTAGCTTGCTGATTGCTGACTGTTTGACAGCATGTTGAAAGCTGCAGACAGCAGAAATAGCTGCCAAAAGTTTTTCATGGCTCCTCATGGGAACATTTATTAACATTGGAAAGAACATCTGATTAACATAACTCCAGCTTCTGTTGTAGAAGCACCAAGCAGCCAGTCCCTGACCAGTGAATTGGGTTTGAAATGATAGAGAACAGTCAGAACTGTAATCGAGAATCATGCAGAAGCGAAGGCATCATCTCTGAACTCGATGATGCAGCCATGGTTGATGCAACACAAGCTGATGCAGCTTGTTACAATGGCAAAATGGTTTCTGTGGTTGGAAGGAAGGCTAAGCATTGATTTTTGCCAGGTCCTATGGCCAAACACTTCTTTAATAGAAAAAATAATGTGGTTTAAGAGTGGGATTCAGGACTTGCAGCTTGTGCAGCTCCTCTGTGCCCTTGCAATGTTGTGCTGTGGCAAAATGAGCTGCTCTGTGGTAATGTTGCTTTTGTGTTGCTTTTCCTTAGGTAGAGAGTTGTGAGAGCAGCTCCCACAGCATGGATGAAGTCTCACTCAGTGAATTCGGGGAATGGACCGAAATCCCTGGAGCTCATCACATCATTCCTTGCGGTTTCATTAAAATTGTGGAGATTTTGGCCCACTCCATTCCCGAGTCTGTCATTCAGCTCCGCAAGCCAGTCAAGTGCATCCACTGGAACCAGTCGGTCAGCAAGGAGATTGAGAGGGTGGCTGACCACAACAGTGACCTCCCCGAGGAGGACAAGGGCTCCGATGTCTTCGTAGAGTGCGAGGACTGTGAGTTCATCCCAGCTGACCATGTCATTGTGACTGTGTCCCTGGGAGTCTTGAAGAAACGCCATGAGAGCCTGTTTCATCCCCGCTTGCCCGAGGAGAAGGTGATGGCCATTGAGAAACTAGGAATCAATACGACTGACAAGATTTTCCTGGAGTTTGAAGAGCCTTTCTGGAGCTCTGAATGCAACAGCATCCAGTTTGTCTGGGAAGATGAGGCAGAGAGTGAGAGCTTGACCTATCCCGAGGAGCTGTGGTACAAGAAGATCTGCAGCTTTGATGTACTCTACCCACCAGAGAGGTACGGCCATGTCCTGAGTGGCTGGATCTGTGGAGAAGAGGCTTTGATTATGGAGAAGTGTGATGATGAAACTGTGGCAGAAACCTGCACCGAAATGCTACGTAAATTTACAGGTCAGCCATGCTCTGGTTCCTTTGGTGAGTGGAGAGGAGAGGGAGAGTGGAGCTGGGGTGTTGAATAACCGCTAGGAAGGAAATGCCCTAAAGTAATTTTTAGTTCTTTGGCATTTTAAGTCCCTTTGAATGGGCTGTGCCTGTGCTTTCAGCATACCTCCTGCTTGGGTGTTCCTGAAAGCTATTTATACAGAGGGGCTGATAACCAGCTCAGGAAGTGGTGGGCAGAAATGCTTGAGGATTCCACATCCTCTGCTTTATTTAATCACAAATAACTCTTCAGCAGCTGGAGCTGTTGGACTAGTACTCCTGAGGACTGATCTCAGCTGTAGAAAGCAGCATAGCTCTTTTAGAGCCAGTGGAGTTGAACCTGTTTACATCAGCTGAGATGCAGTGGTTGAATCACATCCCTGACTTGCATTTAACATGAGGCTATATGGAAATCTCATTGGCCTAAACTTCGATGAATCCATTGATCTGGAGAGTTTCCATTTCTGGGTGGTTCACCTAAATCTTCCTGGACTTCACAGGTTTCACATGTACTGAGCACACATCACATTAAATGCAGCAGTTGGAGCAAGACAGATCTTATGTGTATTAAGCTGAGAAAATCCAAGATGAAGTCACTAAAAGTAGTAATATTTGAACAAGCTGGGCCTTGCAGTCACTTCTCTAGAGCTTGCACACCTTACCAAAGAAAGGGCTTTTTGTTTCTATGGAGTTATTTGAGATCCTCTGATGGGAAACACTGTATAAGTTCAAGCATAAGGTAGTAATGCTGAAAGAAATAGTGATTGACTTATTGGCAGTCTTGAAACAAGGATTTTGGATTTAAACATAATTGTAAGCAATTATAAGAGCAGTGTCCTCTAATATGAGGTATATTTTATGCTATTCTAGAGATGGGTCCCATTTATATCTGCTTGCTAGCTTGTGTTAGCCAAATCTCAACACCCAGTGGGATTCCCTCCTAACGTCTTGTCCATGGATCTCCAATTAACTGGAGAAATTTGCCTTCACAAATGTAACTTTCCTCTGTGCTTACAGAACATTTGCTGCTGACAATACAGAGATTTAGAGAAAGGGTTCTCTTGGAAGCTGAGGACTACCTGCATAACTGGCTAAGCCAAAAGAGGTTTTACATTTTACTACTTTCTTCAGAAATCATAGGGTATACTTTGGATTCAGAAACCCTAATGCAGTGACCAAAACTGAATCCTTGTTTCAGCTTGTTCAGTGTTGCATTTATGTTGGATCATGAACCTGTAACTCCCCTGCAGCCTGCAGAGAAGTTGGATGAATCAGTCAATGCTGGACTCTGGGCAGCTTCCTCAGCTGTTTGTTTTCAGCGGTGTTGGGTATCCCTATGTTACGTTGCAATGTCAATACATACATGCCTTCTTTCCTCCTGACCTCAACAGGCCAACTGCTGCCCTACGCAGGCGTAGCAGGAGGCTATTCTCCTCTACGGCCAAGTTGTTCCAGTGCTGACGTCTCCCAGAGCATATAAACAACCTTGTTTGTTGCAGTTCTTCTTGCTCAAGACCTCTTATTTTTTGAAACACCTCGATTTGTCAGTGGGAATTTGGCTCTTTGGGCCTTCCTTAGTTTGGCAGCTAGGAGTATACTCTCCCTCTTCCTTCTTGGGCTCCTTCACTGTTATTGTTTGCATGTGTTGGATGTTCCTTTCTTCCTCCCAGGATGGAAATATATTGGCACTGGGTCATCGGTATGTGCTGCAGTTGTTCCAGCTGATACTGCACCTGGTCACTGTCCATCAGACTCTTCAGCAGTGTGAGCTCTGTCTCAAGCCTTCTGCTAATCCTGGGTTATCTAACCCTGGAGAACTTCAGACTGAATTTACCAGGGCCTTGCCCTGCAATGAACATTTTGTGCATAAGCTGAGAGGTGGCCTTTCAGCTGCTCAAAACTGTGAGAAAACCTGTTCTTGGAGCACTCATTACCCAATATGACCTGTTCCACTTTCTGCCCCAAAAACTTGTTAGTTTGTAGAAAACTTTTTTACAGATCTTCCAGGATGGCCTTGCTAAGGTAGCTGGGTTTATCCTGTTACCCTTGCTCCCGTTTTCCCTAGCAACTTTGCAGAAGAAGTAATACCTCAAGGGTAATCTGGACCAGGTGCCAGGCAGGCTGAAACAAAACAAGCATGCTCAGCTCTCCAGGCACCTACTGTCTTCTCCACTAATCTGTTTCATTGGGAGTGTGATAGTGGGTTAGACCCACTAGGAGGTGGCTGCGGGGGAACAAAGTGGCCTTCTGTCTGTGATCTAACTGTAGTCATTTCTGAAAATGAATGGGCTCCTCTGGCCCAATTAGCACCACCAAACCCAGCTTTTAAAGTGTTTCCCACCACCCAACTTCATGTAAGTCAGCTAACTGAGTTGGGAAGCTAGTCCTCCTAGGGTCGTAAGCTCAGTGAAAAGAAAGGCTCTTCCGTGAGGCAGTTCAGATCTTCCATACCTCACTTGGTGCTCTGTGACATCTGAAGAAGCGCTTCTCTACTGGGTATAGAGAGAACCTTATATTCAATAATGAAAGTTGGTAGTATGAGCCTTTTAATGATCACTTTGCCTTTTGTAGCTTTCATGTTCTGGTTATAAAATCCCTCACGTTCTTATTTCTTACTTTTCTATTAAAGAATTAACGCTTTACCAGGTGGGTTCCCATCTTCAGCTGTGTTTTCCGAGTCCATTGCTCATGGAGACCTTTGCTTTGGCTTCAGAAGGTGTTAAACCAGTCCTATGTTAAAACCATTATTTTAGACTCAGTGTTACTTCACACTGAGAATTTCTCTCTGAGAGATGATCTGCCTCGGTGACCTTACATTTCACATGCAGCTTAGTGTTGCAGATTATCTGGCTTTGCTGTGAAAAGCTCCGAGGATTGTTCTAACCTAGGAACCATTGACAATTACTACTTTTCACAACTGGATGACTGAAAAGAAATGTCCTCTAAGTCTGATTAAATGGGATGCCTTCGAACAATTAGATCCCTTGCTCTGGTTTCTCTGTTGGCTAAGCTCGGAGTGTTAGAAGCCTGAAGGCAGTGATTGCAGGCCTGCTCAGTTCTGAAGGACTCGCTGATTTGTCAAGCTGTGGCTGGAGATGCCCTGAGTTGTCTTCCCCATCCTCCAGCTATTTCTCTAGAGGGGAATGGATCTCTTTTATGTTCTGCATCATATCTACCAGCCCCATGTGGATGCCTGGGATACCCTAATGTCTGTCTGGTGGCTGTAGGTGCTAATGTGTGGGTAGTACCACAGATCTCTGTTGGCCTTGATGGGCTCTTAGATTCCTTGCTCACAGGTAGGCAACTAAATTTGGGTGTCTTAATTTAGATCTGCGAGTTGATTTTGTGATAATCCTGTGTCTCATAATCAGCCCCATAACCAATAAATCTGTGTAGCCACACCTCCCAGTAGCTGAATAAAGACGAGATTGTTTGAGGCACACTTAAAGTTATCTTCCGTAGCTTCACAAGTGGAAATCTGTGGCGTAAAGATTGTGCCCTCCTATTTTAGTGAAGGCTAAGATCCTTTTTTTAGACATTTTATCTCCCTTTGGAAACTTAGAGGTTTCCACATCTGTATTAATTGTTACTTTTATCTGCAGGGAAAGGCACATGTTTACCCATCTATTTAAGAGCAGATTGAGAAAGTCCAATTAAATATGTTCCTCGAGCAAGTGTGGCCCTCCCAGTCTTTCTAGTTTCTGTCTTGCAAACAACAGTTCAGGATCAGAGCTTGTGTTACGTGTTCCTATATGACCTTCAACCAAGCTTCTCCTCTCTGTGTGCAGCAGAAGTGAAAGTCTCCTGATTTTTCTCTTAGAAACAACTCCTTAGATTAAAAGGTGCATAGATGCAGAAGTGCAGGGGCATAATAGTTGCACAATGGACACTTGGATCATGCTCACGCGGTCTGATGTGCTGGAGGACCTCAAAGGAGCTCATGAGAGCTGGTACATCTGCATCACACGGCATAGTGGTAGGTAAGGAGACTGGCTTTGGTTCTGGCAGCTGTACAGCTGTGTTTTAGTGCACCGAGGCTCCTTAATCCTGCTCCATGCTGGCAGCTGGCTCAGGCTTCTCTGCCTGAAGCTCTGCCATCTGCCCAGTGCCACATGCTTCATGTTGCTGTGCTGCAGTTCCCTTGTGATGAAGTTGCTACGTGAAGAATAATTCTCTGGTGGGAAGGCTGCCGTTTACCTGCTTGTATACACAGTACAAGGTCATCCATGGGAAACACTAGAGAGAGCCAAAGTTGTTGCTTTTACTGGTTTTAATGATTGCTTTATTAAATATTGCTGGATTTATACAATTGTTGATTGGGCTGATGACTCCACAAACCCTTTCATTAACAAATTTCAGTCTTTTAGCAGATCTGTGGCCTTATCTGCAGGCTGACAAGCCCTCATCTCGTTGCTCCTAACACTGTGTGTTCCTAATCTTAATTATCTTTTTAGCAACATCTTACTTGTTGACTCCTGTATTGAAAATCTTCTGGGTACCTTGACAGTGGAACTTTAGAACATGCACCAGCTACAGAAGACGCACCACCAGCCCACTGCAGAGACTCCTTTTATTCGAAAATACATTGTGTGATTATTTTTGTGTAATGCAGTGTGATGGATGACTGCTTTGGCCCTGTTTGGTGTTGTGTTGTCTAACAGCTTTCATGGCGTGTTCTCCTGGGTTTTCCCACAGCCCTTAAAAATAAAACGTGATAACTTACTTCCTTGACGCATCTGAGAGCTCCCTGTTCTCAGACTCCCTTGGGCTTTTCACTTCCATCCCAGGCATTCCTGCTTTGAAGATTCTTGGGGGAGCATATTTTAGAGGCTTTGTTATGCTAAGTTCTTATTCCTGAAACAACATTCACTTGTAGGAAGTGTTTTGTTTGTAGGGTATATTTATTTGCTAGTCTGTGCCATATTTTGATCTGGGGGTTAGTGGTTAGAATGTTCACAGTGTACTCTGGTGAGCCATCCAGGTGCCTTTCCTCTGTTTCAGCCTTGCATTTCATAGTTCTGGTTGACACACGATACTCCTAAAAACAGTAGGTGAATGTGGGAAGTAACCTGCTCCTGATTTTAAGGAATTAAAGGCACAATCAAATAATTGTTTAGTAGGACTAAATAATGTAGTGCCTAACTAGTCTTTACAGTTGGATGTCTCCCCCTCTAAGCCCTGATGAAGAACGTGGGGGGATTTGGATCATCTTCATAGCATGCTAAGCATGCTGAAGTGTTACAGAGTCAGGGTCTGAAGCAGGCACAGGAACTATGCAAGATGGAAACATGTTTCAATTACTCTTGCTTCTTGTGCCGACAATCTCACAGACTCCAGTAGCTGAACCTTGCCTGGCTATGGGAGGTTGCCTCAAGGGTGGGTCTCAGCTCTCCTGCAGAGAGAATTTATCTTCATTGCAATTCTCCATGCCCCATCTCCCTGTTCCTCTCCTGCCAAGCCAGATATGGTCACAGGACACCAACAACATCTCAGTCAATGACACTGAGATGGTCTCAAACCAGCCTAGCAAGAGGCTTTCCAACGTATGACCCTCCCTATTTCAGTGCTACCTGAGGCTCGTGGCACCAGCTGGCGAGCTGCTTTGGCTACAGTCTTGGATCCCATGTGCTCCTGGACTCTTTGGGATGGGGACGATGGCTGATGATGGCCCTGTCTTTGGTTCCCTCAGGTGCCCCTCACCTTTAGGTCCTACATCCTCTTAGCAGTGGAAATCCTACACCAATCTAGAAATCCTACTTCCAGACTCAAAATCCTTCTTTCCATACCATTTGCATCCCACAAAATGGGTCTGTTGGATTTTAGGTTAATTATAGGGAGCAACTGAGTAGCAGTTGGAGTAAGTAATACAGGTTTTGAAAACTTTCTGACAGGTTTTTCTATGCACCTGCATAGTAAGCATTTGCCTTCTAACATCCTTATCTCTGTTCCTGTTTGGTGGCACACCTCTCTCACAAGACTACCTAAACATCCAGTTTAGACTGGGCACCCAATTAAATACCTAGATGGGATGAATCATACGCTTGATCACCACCATGGCACATGAGACCAGGAAATGTTCTGTGTTTTCAAACAAACTGTGTCCAGGGTTCCCTGAAGCTTCCCAATTTCTTACGAACATAAGCATTTTAATGATCTTTCCCAAAATGGAAGACTCAGCTGAGATTAAAAGGGATGCTATTTCTGTTATATAGATACTTACAACTCAGTAATAGAAAAGAGATCTAGTTTAGG
This sequence comes from Pandion haliaetus, assembly GCA_013401275.1. Classification (NCBI taxonomy): domain Eukaryota; kingdom Metazoa; phylum Chordata; class Aves; order Accipitriformes; family Pandionidae; genus Pandion; species Pandion haliaetus. The sequence continues at coordinate 217,530 of VYZV01003267.1, read as the reverse complement.
GCCTCTTTACTGTAGCCTGCAGGCTCTGCTAGGATGTATTTTCAATAAATTGGACTGAACACATGCCACTCCACAACTTGCACAGGCATCGTCATGTTTTCTTTCAGACAAGATCTTATTTTTTGTCTTCTCCTGCTTTCCACCTAGGGAATCCAAACATTCCGAAACCTCGCCGGATCCTGCGGTCCTCCTGGGGCAGCAATCCCAACTTCCGTGGATCCTACTCTTACACCCAAGTTGGGTCTAGTGGGGCTGACGTAGAGAAACTCGCTAAACCACTGCCTTATGCTGAAAGCTCCAAAACTGCTGTAAGTACGGCCCAAATCAGTTCTGTGGCACGAAGACTAACATGATAGTGGGCAGCAGGTTTTCTGGGGGGAGGTTGAAAGAGACAGGTTGGGCCTCCAGTAGTGTGTTTTCCATTTTTTTTTTATACATACCTCTCCAGACAAATAATGTATGTAGGATTTTACCTTTAAAGTTTGGAATCCTGACATCTCAGGGATTCCCACATCTCTCTCTGAAATTATCAAGAGCTGGGCATCTGCATGGCTTTTGGAATTCTGATCCCTGCATTTAAAGACTATTAGCCTTATTGGCCGGTTCAAAATTCCCCAGGAAAGCACGTTACTCTGTTTTAAAGCATAGGCTGAATATGGAGCATTAAATGCATGTTCCCTGCTAATGGTTAGGTCTGAATGTGTCAGAGGTGCATATTAGGAAATCTTTCAGTGTTGGCAGTAGAGGGTGAGGGAGGCCCAGTCCTTGGCTGGGGGACTCACGTATTGGCAGGAGACAATGAATTTGCTCCTCAGACACTGCCTTTTCTTTCTGAATATAGAATGGAGAACAAGAGCACACATGGAGATAGTTACCACAGCTCAGCTGATGAGCAGTAACGTATTAAGCCAAACTCACCCCATCATTCAGGGTTATGTGTCCAAATCCAAAGACAATGGCCGATGCATATGCAGCTTCTAAGCATCTGCCCAGTCCATCTTCTCCATCTAGAACCTGACCCCACCATGTAATTTTCGTCGGCACAGAATTCTGTTAAAAAACGTAGCAGGAACTTTAGGAATCTTTCTCTGTAGTTCCTGGGGAAGAGAGATACCTGAAATTCCTGCCTCAGAACTGAGCTGGCAGCAATTTTAGCAACCTAACTATTGATGTAAGAGGTAAGACACTGTGTCTCGCCATCTGGGTTTTGAGACGTGACTATTTTTCCTTCTGAAACTGCAGTTCAGAAAAATAAATCCTTAATGCCTAAAAGGCTAAAGTATAATTTTGGGGAGCAAAAAGAAGAGTTTGCAGAGAAGTATGGTGTTCAGGGACTTGTGCAGATTTGTTTGAGGTTATTGGAGCTAGTGTCTGGCTCTATGATGGTGCCTCAGCCCTGCAAAAACAGCTCCGCATAGCAACGAGGACAAGCTTGACCTTAGCAGACATGTGCTGTGCCTGTCCCTGTGGTGCACCACATTGGGATTTTGAGAACTGGCGCTCTAAAAAGACTGGTGTCGGCTCATGGGGGTGTGGGAGGGCACAGACAGGTTTGCTTCCTTTTAGCCTCGTGTCTGCTTTCCAAAGCTGCTGAGCTTTTCCGCCTTTCTTGTCCCCTCCAGCCGATGCAGGTGATGTTTTCAGGGGAGGCCACTCACAGGAAGTATTATTCTACTACCCATGGTGCTGTGCTTTCTGGGCAGAGAGAGGCCGCTCACCTCATTGAGATGTACCAGGACCTTCTGCAGTGCCGGAGCTGAAAGGCCCCATGTTTGTGAACACCACCAACTCCCAAATCCTTGTACAGGTGTGTGGAGGGGTTCTTTTTTAATTTCAGTTCTCAGTAGAACAGTCTTTATCTTTTTCTATTAAAAAAAAAAAAAAAAAAGCCCAACTGTTTGAAAAATTAGTCATCAATAGCTTCATTTCCGTGTGCTGTATTGTTAACAGGGAAGGGTGCTCCTTTTGTCTGGTAAACTGTTTCTTTGTCATTTTAATTCTAACTTCACTTTTGGTGCCTATATTTTTTTTTTTTTTTTTTTTTTTTTTTTCTTTCTGTATTGTAAGTGCCTTCTATACTAAAATAAATGTTGTAATAAAAAGACTGGGTGCTTTGGTACTTCCTGGACACTTCACTCAGTAACTTGCAACTCTTTTATTCAATGTTATAAAAATAGGGTTTTTCTCCCTTCCTACAAAGTTTGGAGTAGGAGGATCTTGAGATAGATCTGGATACTCAATGTACCGGTTGATCTTAACTGTTAGTTCAAAGAATTGCACCTTAGAGGCACAGTCATTGCCTTGTATGGATTAACACAGAAATCACTCTGTGTCACTACATATTTCACTCCGTGTGTCACCTGTCTTATCAGCTTGTGTGGGCCTTTGGGCTTCAGGAAATCTGCCTATAATTTCGTGGGGGAATTTGTCTTCCCTCTGGGGTCACTCAGCCAGTCTGGGGGAAGTTATCAAAGGAATCGCAGCGCTGCAATGCAGAGAGACACACAGGCTTGATGAAAGCAGCGTTGGAGACTGTGTCCACATTTGGTCTGGAATAGTACCTTGGCTTTGACGGGAGTACCCCAGCCATTCCCACTTGTCAAAAATTGATTTGGTTGACAAAATGGTTTTGAGGTGTACAAGTTAGGCTTCTCTCTAAGGAAACTAAACCAGGCACACTTCTCCAGGAACTCCCCAGGTATGGTGCAGCCTGTAAGGACAACATCAAAGTCTAAACTATCACTTGTCCTTCAAACATTCTTGAACCATGTTGTGGAAGGAGCATCCATGGCTGTGCACCACACTAAAGTGCAAAGTAAAACCCCCACACTACCTTGGTAAGGCAGATACAGCTGGAGTGTAGCCTATGACTGTAACTGGGGCAGCTAATCCAAGTGGAAAACACCATGCAAACTTATGTGGGAGTGTGGGCAAGAGGGAGAATAATGAGAAGCAGCATTCTTGAACTACCTCTGTGATGAAACTCCATCTTTTGTTGGACAGCAATACCCCCAATAGGTGAAGTTCTTAACCCCCACCCCAGGAAAAAAAGGTCCAGAAGTCTGAATGACAACACTGATGCTGAAGAGTTTTCTCAGGGAGGTCAAGGCCATTCCCACTAGTAAGGAATTTTGAAGGGATGTAAAAGCTTGGCTCAGGCAGGTTACATCAGGATTAAAAATATATTTTCCACGGAGCCTACATGTAATGCCTGACACGGGCTTCAATTAAACTTCTTAAATACAATTATCCCAGATTTATGCTTGGTCCAAATACAAGCTGGGCAGCCCTGGGTTATCTCTGAAGAGTTGAGACCTTAGGATACAGCTTGGAAAGCTTAATTTTCTCTGTGGGCGTGCTACATCTCACACTTCAGTGATTTTTATTTGTCCAAGAGGAGGTGGCACCCTGGAGCCTCTGATACATGGTGAGTATCCCTGTGTCCCTCCCTTTACGTTCAGATTGGGCCCAGTTGTGTAAAAATGTGCTTGGTTTATGAACAAGATTCATTCTCATGTTAAACTATTTCTGCAATAAAGCAAAACGCTGGAAGACACTGCCAGACCAGCCGGGGTGGAAGGCTGATCAAACAATGTCCTTCCTTCCTTTGCATGGGTGGAAGCAGTTGCTCCTTCACGTTTGGGCAGAGAGGCCAGTGCTGCTGAACCACGAGAAGACTGAACACCAAGAATCAAGGATAAGGAATGCCAGGCAAGATTTGTTTAGGAGCTTGCCAGCTCCTCCCTGTGTGATCTGGAGAGCACATCTTCATCCGAAGAGCACCTCTGGCAGTGACACCTCTTGCAATGACCGAGTAGAACTGCTTGAAATTTCACTCAAATGTGCTTAAAAAAATGGCTACACATAAAGTTGATGAAAAAGGGAAATTTAACAAGAAAAAGCTTTGAAAATTAACTTGGGGTCAATGAATAAAAGTAATGCAACAAGCCTGTCCTAATGTGCACCACTTAAAACTTTGAGAAGACATCCAAGCTAAAACTTACCTTCTGGGTGGAGAGTCAAACGGGTTCCCGGTGGAGCCTTAAGGTAATCACCTATAGCGTTCTGTATGGAAATAAAATTTTCTGATCACACAGTGTAAGAACTACATCACATAAGTGTGCTTTGCATGGAAGAATCCCTCAGAACTGGGGTTTTCCTAATCCAGCAATGTAATCTGTCCCAGAGAGGCCCGGTTAGTGCAAAACTAACAGGACTGTGGTAAGTGAGAAACTATCTGTGTGCTGTATTCAAGCTGCCTCTCAGTTTAGTGAGAGGATTCTCCATTGACACAAATAGGCTTCCTGAAAAGAAAATTATTTTTAAAATGGGTTCTAGTTTTAGTCACTGAAGCATATGTGTGTGTGTGTTTCTGCGCATGGTTTGTTCCCCTCAAAGAGTTCTCCGATTGTGTAGGCACGTATTTGCTAGGACATACGTTTCTCCGATAAACCATAAGCCCGATGGCAGCCATGCCAACTTGCAGTATGTCCTGAAGAGGAGTTGGGTGCAGAGTCAGGAAATGTGCAGGCTTCACAGATCATCAGGGTTTGGGATCCCCTGAACTGTGTGGGTTTAGAGAGAAGGCTTTGTAGAACTCGTTCTGGATTTGAGCCTTGACCCAGTTTAGCAGCACTCGGTGCTGCTACAAATGCAGAACATGCACGTGTGTCTTCTGCACTGTTGGGCAGGGATGTTACGAGCCATGGTGCGTTGAGGCCAACAGCTCGTTTCTGAGAGTGGTACTTCATGCTTTGGTGTCACTAGGGCTGACGCTTAGAATCATAGAATCATTTAGGTTGGAAAAGACCTTTAAGATCATTGAGTCCAACCATCAACCATGCCCACTAAACCATGTCCTGAAGTGCACTTTTTTTTACACGCTTTTTTAATACCTCCAGGGATGGTGACTCCACCGCTTCCCTGGGCAGCCTGTTCCAATGCCTGACAACCCTTTCAGTAAAGAAATTCTTCCTAATATCCAGTCTATCCGCTTGTATCCTCCGAGGATGCTTTCTTGCTAGGAGGCTTTGTAGCATGAGGGTTTGAAGCTCATCTTTTTGCTTTTGGAGCCTACCTTCAGGCAAATGGCTGTCCTTACTGCAGGGCTAGGGGTTTAACCTGAGTAATGTTCAGCTCTGCTCTTCCGCTGCATTAACAGCTTGCATGAGGACTTGTGTACAATGTGCCCCTTTGTTAACGAGTCTGTTTGTTGCCTTATGCTTTAATTGCATGTCCTCCAGCTTAACAGGAGTACTGTCCCCCAGTCTAAGCAGCCCCTGAACCATGCAGATGTGCGCCAGTAGGCACAGATGTTAGTTGCTAGCAAGGTTTTGTCTTGACCTTGTGAAAGGGGTGCCATCTGGAAGAAGAAAAAACTTCTTTTTCCTTAGATATAAATCCTGTTCTTTTTTAAAGTCAAGTGAACGAAACGTAGACATCGGCATAGTTTTAAAATGTCTAAATGGTTTTCAAAAATAAAAAAAGTTTTCAGGATGAAGGCACGTCTTTAGCTGTTGCCTTATCTCTCTGCATTTCGTTTATCCATCTGGCTGGCTGCTGGCCAAGGGTTTGTGCAAGGAGTGAAGAATGTGTCTATTTTGGCATCTGCTACCCCACGTGAAGTGTGCGTACTCTCTTTGTGCTTTTCTACGAAGGATCTGGGGTGGGAGTCACGTTGCCTAACTGCACCTATTTAGAAGTGGGAGATCCAGTTGATAACTGAGTTACAGAGGGTCCTTCTAGAGACAACAAAGAGAGGGAAAGGGACAGTGAAGGGGGAAAAAACCTCTCCGGAGGGTGAGTCAGTGCATCCCAAGATAGATGTCTGGAGAGGAAGCACCATCTTTGACTGACTCTCTCCAACCTCAGCTAAGTTGTGCTGATTCTCTGCTGTTGTGTGGAGGTGGATGCCTCCCTGGCTGCTGGAAAGCTGGAAGGACTGTAGTACGTTGACTTTATGATGTTTTTCTCCATTTTATCTCAGAAGCAAACCCCTTTGTATGATGTTACTGAATTGAGAGAGAGTTGTGCTGCGGGAAGAGAGCGCAGTGTGCTTGAGTTGAAGAGAACAAAAGATAAAAAATCTGTCCAGCTTCAATCACTCAACTTTTGCCAGAGCTTGATGTCAAGGAGCCAGAGTTGATTTCCCAGCAGCCAAATCTATTGCAAAATGGAAGCAGAGGAGAAAACCAAATCTTTTGGGCATGTGAGACTATGACCCAGGAAAAGTCAAAGGGTTGCTTTCTCCTGTGGCTTCTTTATCATGGGATAACCAAGAAAAGCTGTTATGCTGGTAATCAGGGTTTCAAAGCTCCTTTTTCTTCTTTGTGCAGACAATATGACGATGGTGTCTGGTTTTGCAAACTGGGTATCTATGCCAGTGCTGGCTCAATTGACATGTCTCGAGACACATTGAGAATTGAATGTCTCAGGACCCTGGCTTTTAATAAAGGGTCTTATCTCCACGGCTTGTTTCTCTGTGTGCCACTCAGCCCTGGGTCCTGGTGTACACCCCACAAGCAAGGGGTGTTGTCCTGCTCTTATCACCCAGTTCCACGGACCTGCCTTTGCCTGGAGAGGTTTCCGTGCACTGGAAACCTGTGTGTGGGCAGGTCAGTGAAGGAGGAGAGGTGAGGGGCAGCACTGAAGGCTGGACTGAAGCTTCACACATCCTGGCCTGGTGGTGGTTTTCATGCTCCCCTCATAAGGGGCTTCAAGTTATCATCTCCCTTCCCCACCAGAAAAACCTTGCAGGGCAATCCCACTTTGCCCCTTCACTCTTCTGCCTCCGCCACTAGCAATCCAGCCTTTAAAACAAGGCTCACGTTGCTCTCAGAGGCACTAAATTTAGCAATTGTTTACTAAGAGGTACTTAAAATTAGCAGCCTCCGCAGCAGCGAAGGCCACCCTGAGCATGTGATGAGGAGAAGTGGCATCACCGTGGGGCTCTGTGACCGCTTGTGTGACCCCCTCTCCCTTCTCCAAAACCTGCAGGGTCCTTGCTCCTGCCGTGTCCACCACGTGCTCATGGGTAGGATGAAGATTGGTAGAAAGCAGACATGGGTGCTGTGATGGTAAGAGGCACCTAATTAACCAGAAATAATTAGAGAGAGCTCCTTCTGGCCAGCTGGGTTGGGAAAACGGTAGGTGGGAAAGGCAGGGTGCTGGCAGAGGTCAGTCTCCAAAGCCCCATGCGTGACAGTACCATGGGGGAATGTACACGTCTGTCCTCGGCTTCCCGTGTCCCGGCTGATCCTTGAACCCAGGGGCAAGAAACGCTTTAAAAAGGAGGTGGTTTGAAAAGTTGAAGTGAGTGCTCGAAGCTTCTCTTGCACTAGGAGGATGGTGGTATTATGGGCCAGGTCCTGGCTTTTGGCTTAACATCCCTCCTCAACAAATCATTACCAATCTGTGGTGAGCAGAGATCCCCTTTAGTGTCACCACGTGGTTAAGCCTGAGTCAGTGGCACTAAGTGGACACTGTGGTTGTCCATGCAGCCACATGCAGAGGGGACCATCCAGACAGCATCCACACTGGCATGTTTAAGGCTCCCAGTGTGATTTTGTGGCATAGGACTGTGGATGTTTGCAGTGTTTAGCCCTTTCCCCCTTGCCCTGTGGGAACGGTCCAGGACCCTGAACTGTGCAAGTGGGCACAAGCCAGGCTGTACCAGGGGGTGCTAATTATACAACAGTGTAAAGGATGGAGTTTGGTGGCCAGGAAGTTTCCCTGGTGCTAATTTATTTGCAGTAGCAAACACAGACCCAAAGCGGAAAAGGAAACTGGGATCCCCTGGGAGATTCTGAGACACGTAGCAGGGATTAGGGGACGGGACAGGAAGGAATGGCAGCAGCTTGGGCTGTACCTCTGTGTCTGACCATACCATGTCACTGACATGGCTTGTGCATATTCCTCTGATTTTGCTGCTGCTCAGGGCTCGCTGCAGCCTTCGTCTCCTCTTTCTGAGCCCAAGCACCCTCTCTTACACAGGTTTTTTCCTGCATGGAGATGCAAAGCTGGAAAAAAGAAGGAAACCCCCCAGCTTTCTGCTGGGTGCCCTCAGGACTGATCTGCCCGAAGTTCAGCACATTAAAGCCTGCGGGCTTTGTTTGCCTCATCTGCAGTGACTAACACCCCTCAGCACATCAGACCGGCTCCTCCAGCACCTCGGTGCTGTGGGGTGAAGCGAAGAGGCTCCAGGTGTCCAAACCAGGTTTAATGTCACCTCGGAGTTACTAGATGAGTGCCTGCAAGATGGACAAACTCAGCAAAACAGAAGTGCTCGCAATGAGTGGATGCTGAAATTGCAGATGGTTAAGTGATGAAAAAAGTGCATCCCAGCTCGGCATGTGGGGGGGTTGGGTATTTTCTTCTCCTGTGGCCATCCGTAGGGTGAGACCGTTGACTTCTCCATGACATGGGCTCTGGGGGACCTTCTGCAAACTGAACACAGGCGGGGGAAAGGTGATTTTATGCTGCCATCTTGTGGCATTGGATCTTGTCTAGAAATACTAAAAATGAAATAACGTGCATGCACACACACACGTGTGAGTGAAGTAAAAAAGGTGGGAACCCAGAGGGGTGAGCATAGTCACGGTCCAGGGAGCCGGTGGTTTATCAGTGAGTTTTGGTTCCAGTCCATGGGGTTGAAGAGCTCAATAACCTGAGATGCCCTGGGGTGTCTGAGATATCCCGGGGGGCTGGCAGGAGCTGTGGGAGGCAGGCTGTGGGTTTGTCTAGTCTGGAGAAAAGGAGGCTGAGGGGTGACCTCATTGCTCTCTCCAGCTTCTTGAGGAGGAGAAGGGGAGAGGGAGGTGCTCATCTCTTCTCCCTGGGATCCAGTGATAGGACATGTGGGAATGGTTCAAAGCTGCGCCAGGGGAGGTTTAGACTGGTCATTAGGAAGCATTTCTTTACCAAGAGGGTGGCCAAACACTGGAACAGGCTTCCTAGAGAGGTGGTCGATGGCCCAAGCCTTTCAGCATTTAAGAGGTGTTTGGATAATGCCCCGTAACAACGTGCTTTAACTTTTGATCAACCCTGAATTGGTCAGGCAGCTGGACTAGATGATCGTTGTAGGGCCCTTCCAACTGAAATGTTCTATTCTTATCCTCTTTTAATTCAGCGTGAGACCACATCTCAAGAAAGTTAAGGCTTGACTTGTCAGCTGGCTTCAGTGGTACCATGCTGATTTGTGGCCGTTGAAGATGCAGTCCTCAGTTTCTGACATCAGAAGAGTCAAGATACTTCAGCAATTTTGGGGAAGACGGGTTCTCTGTGTGGGTGTAAGGCCCTCAGCTGAGCTGTAGAGTACCAAATTTGAACTCCATGTTCTGCCCGCAACTGAATTTTCTGATGCAGAAGGGGCATGGAGACTGAATAATTTAAAATCTACCTCAGGATGAGTAAGTGAAAGGGAGCTACAGAAAGAGCTGCTACAAAACAGACCTTTTCCTAATTGCCTGAAATTGTTTTTGAAAACTTATGAAGTTCAAATACCTGAGTTTTTACTGCTTAAATTGCATCTCAGTAGAAACTGTAATTCCAACATTAGAAAGATGGAAGAAGCTGGATGACCTTCCATCTTTCAGAGCCCATGCATGTGTGTATGTGTGTGAGATCGGCCGTGCTGCGGGCTCCCTGGGAGCCCCAGTGCCGATTACTTGGTGTCTCAGGAGATGGCAGTCCACCTGCTCCCTATCTGCTTGGCCCACAGGAGCTTCGAGGTCAGCATCATTGCATGACTATGGCAGGTGGCATGCGGCTGGCACATGAGCCTCCACCTCCCCGGGGTCTTCAGGTGTCCCCTTGTAGAAATAACAGTAATTAATCAGGTCCTGCATGAGGGGCCAACAGGGATGTGCTGAATACGGAGGATCTCCTTGACTTGCAGGGACATCTGAGAGCTCAGCACCTTCCAGGATCTCCCTGTCTCCTCCCACCCTCTTCCCCTACTATAGTCCCTTGCTGGGCTACAAGAAAAGTTGGTCACAGGCTGGTGACCATGTGGACTGGCCTTCCTTCTCAAGGGCTGGTACTGGTGACATCTCATTAGAGGGACAGGCCACAAGGGGTGAGCAACTGGCATGAAACTGGTCCAAGCAAAGGACTCTGATTCCAGCAATGCCAGCTTTGTCCAATGCAAAAAAAAAAAAAAATCCTTTGTGAAGCACTGGGAGAGATTTCCTAACCCCAGTTGGCCTGGCAGCTTCACAGCAGGGTGGTTTGCTTTGGGTGTCTGTAAGATAAGTGATGTGAGTGTGAGAGCAGCAATAAAAATGAGCAATTATGTTCAGAGGAGAAGCAACAGTGTCAGTTTTCTCACGGGCAGCATGGCCCTGGCCAGGATGGCTGCCAGAGGGCAATTTGCAAGATTTTTGGCAAATGAACATTGCCTAATGGAAAGGCAACAGCACAGGCAGTGATTCAGGGTCTGGAGAAGTTGATTTATAAGAGGAGAGATTAAAAAAAAAAAAAAAATAGCAGAGCTAAATATATCGCGTTTGCCTGGGCAGTGGGTGAGGGCTGACCTGGTGGGATGCCAGGAACGCCAGGGGAGTTGGCGGGTGCTCAGGGGAGGATTTGTGCAGTTGGGTGCAGGGGATGGCAGCAGAGCAAGGAGAGAGGGCATGCAACCATCCTGCTGATGGGAACGTGGCTGTGCCAATGTCTGCAGTAGTGCTGTGATAAAACTCTCCAGCTGAGGGCCTTAAATCTCCAGGAAACTTTGGTACAGGGTCATCAGTGCAAAAACTCTCCTTCCCTGCTGTGGCTCACTTCATTTAAAATGAAGGTGGAAAAGGTAAATTTGCCTGCTTCCAGATAAGCAGGCTTCAAAGTCCAAACTGGTGCTTTCTCCCTGACCTGGGGATGTTCAGACGATCTTGATAACACCTGGACTTGCTTGTGCTCATAAATATGCCCAGAAATCATTGCTTATTGCTGGTCACGCTGCTGTTTCCCAGGTCAATGGGTTGAATTTTTACCTGCTTTTGTGATGACAACCATTGTGCTCCTGCGTGATAGGAAGAGAAGAGACTTACACAAGCCAGGAGTCATGCTCCTGTCCAGTCCCACACCTCTCCCCTCTCTGACCTGGACCATACCTGCCTACTCCTTCCTAACCTGAGCATATATGAACCTCCAGTAGTCACAGAGGGACATCTGCTAGTTGAGTTGGTGACCTTGTGCTGCCTTGCTCATGTTTCTGGATACAGCAGTGCTCAAGGGGAAGACAGCAGTTGACCCTCACAGCTGCCATGTAGGATCGTACAAGGGGTATTTTGGCCTCACAGCAGATATATGGCTGCACCGGATCTTGGTTCAATTTGCAGTCAGAAAAAAGACCTTGAGCAAGGATCTTGTTTTGGGCTGTCCTCCTTCTTTATTGCTGGTTTGCATCCATTTGTTGGGTGCACTGCTCACGGCTTAGCAGGAGAATCCATCTCGTCCTGGGACCTCTGCTCATGGATCACCTTCCGCTCTCGGTGAAGTTTCTGCTGAGGGGCCATGGTCCAGGAGGGTGGTCCGTAGCTTGGCAGTGAACTTCTGTTGATGTGTCCCTGAGATGGTCCATGGACCCTTGGATTGCTCTCAAGCACAGCCAGAGTCTGAACTGGACCTGCTGTCATACGGATAGACCCAGGCCCCGTTTTGAGGATGTCTATTTTGGGGTGACCACCCCAAAAGCTGGTTTTGGCCTGTCAGAGCAATTACCTGGTGCATGCCTCATTCCCTGGCACCATCCCTCCTGAGGACCCTCCGATGTAGAGCGGGAAGGGGTTGTAGCCTACATGAGTTGTACTCCGGTCCTGTCTTTTAGAGACATCCCATCACATGTCTGCATGTGACAAGTGGCTGCCATTGTCATGTGCTGGGCACATGCTCGTGCGCGTTGGCCCTGGTGCATGGGTCTTTTTGTGCCCCATCCTGCTCTTCCATCACACATTGGGTCTCTGTTGGACCCTGGTACCTTCCTTCTCTGCCCAGGTTTAGGGGCAACTTACTGGAAAGGTTCAGGTCTGTTTTGTTTTGAAAAGAAACCTACCACTGCACCCCTTTTTGTCTCATTTAATCTGAAAACTTCAACAGCTTCTCTGCTGAGGGTGTGTTTGTCCATCATCTTCATTACAGGAGGGCTCTTGGACTCATCTGTACATAAACAGGAACATTTGGTGCACCGTCTCCCCCCTCCCAAGCTGAGCATCCCTTCTGGATTTTTAAATGCCCCCCTTCCCCAGTAAGCTATGGTTTGATCCCCTAATTTCCATTGCCCTTTCGATTAAAATACCTGTTTAATTCCCATATAGCAGACTTCTGATAGGACAGCTAGGAAGGGCTAGGTGATTTTCCACAGCCATTTCATGGTGCTGAGCCCACGGAAACCTTTCTGCTATGACTTTTAAACAGCAAAAAACTTTGCCATCCCCAAAGAATAGGAATATCAAGCTGCCTGCTGACACAATCGTCTCTAAATGGGCCAGGCTTTCAGCACAATCAGGATAGAGGAACGACAGCTTTTTCCTGTAATACCTTTTCAGACAAGGATTAATTTTAGGCTGACCGTCTCTGCTGCCTGAATCACGTCTGGAGACGATGTAGTCACTGCATTGTGTGTGCCACTCTTAGCAAGGGACAGCTCTTCTAGACAAAACCACTTCTGTCCTGTGCCTCATAAGACCACATTTTTCAGATGGAAAAGCTGTATTTGAAATACTGCACAAAGTCCCACTTCATAAAAAGAAGTGCTAAGGTATCCCCACTTTGAGATAACTTGTCTTCTCAGATAATCTGCACACAAATGAGAAGCAGCAGGGTGGGGAGAGAGCCAGAACGGATAACAACAGGTCGGAGGTTGGTGGAAAGGGTGGATTTGGATAAAATGCCCCTTAAATTATCTGGACCTCTGTGCAGTTGTCACTGCATCAGAGTCACAGTTTTATTTGCTTGAACTGAAAAACTCTTGGTATATATATATAAATAAATATATATATATAAAAAAAATATATAAAAATACCCCCCCATATGTTCATATATTTTTATCTATAAAAAATTGCAATCACCCTCACTCCCAGGGCTCTCCTAAGCAGAGGCTGCCCAGGCAGTGGACTTTGCAAAGTGGCTGCATGACCTTGAACTCATCAGACCAGTTCTGAACTCATTTTTCCAGCAGGATCCCTTCCCAAAGCTAGCTCTAGCCCAGCACTCTCCACCCTCCTTTCTATTCCCTTCAGCCCGCGCACAATGTCATGTCCTTGCTATGCGGTAGCGTCACTGCGGCCACGCCTGTTGCTCCAGGACAAATACTTCCACTGGGAAATGCAAGAGTGGGAGAGAAGGAATTTTGCTGAGCCAAGCAAATCTCGTCCCTGCTCACCCCTGCTGAGGAGAGCTGAGACACATTCTTCTCGACCTGAAGCAGCCCACCTCCATTCATCCCAGGTTGGGGCAGGTTCCCTTTTGCTGGAGAACTTGGGTCAGGATGGATGCGGCCAATCCACTGACCAGTCCTTCCAGGAGGACACAGAAAGGAGTTCCTCTGTGGAAAAGGAGAAAGAGAGAAGAAATAACAAGATAATGGAGAGAGAAAGGGGAAAGGATGTGATTTTGAAAGAGAACTCTCCAAGAGACAGGTGCTTTGAAGACAGTGCCAAGCATGCTAGTTGCTGGATGTAAATAACACCAGGAAGAAATGCAATTTTTCATCGCCCTGAAAGTGTTTGATATAAGGGCAGATGTTTTTGCACTGCATTTCAGTGAGAAATTTTCAACCTCTTCCTTTGACTTGAAGGTAGATAGCCATGACTTTTGAAGATTTTTTTTTTTTTTGGCATGCTCCTGACCCAGCGCTGGATGCAGATTAGCCCTCTAGCTTAGGAAGATCAGCCCGTGGACACAGTTGTTTATCAAAAAGTGGGATGGTGGGAGGTAACCAAGGCTGCCTTGTGATTTTGTTAAAAAAATATGTATGCGTGTCCATCTTTGTCCTGCTGCTGCATCCCAATGTACCTTGCCAGGTACACAGCCTCCAGTCGTCTGAAGTGAACTGGATTGAGCAGATGCTGTGCAGGGCTAGGGCTGTTCAGGTGGGATGTCTTCATTGCCTTCAGTCCTGTGTTCCCTTTCTATCAAGGTCATGAGAGCAGAGCTGACCTGAGTATCAGGCAGACCTCGCAGGAGCAGGGGATGGCATGGAGTTACTGTCAATGACTAGCCATGTGGATTTTGTCTCCTGGGCTGTGACTAAGGCAGAGCCTAACTCTACTCAAAATTCATAGGGATATTTATCTGAGCAGGAAATATCAAGTCTACAAGTGCGGCAGTCACAAGGAAGCGAGAAACCCATTAGGGTTGCTAAATACATTGAAACAGTGTCTGGATTCAGGGATTTTTCCTTTGGGATCAGGACCTTGTGGCACAGCAGGTAGCTGACCTGCACTACAGCAGGGCAGGACAGACTGCTTTCCCTGCTCCCTTCTCCCCATGCCATGTACCACTGCACTCGAACCCCTCGGTTAGGTGTGGGTTGCTTTGGCCCATCTGGAGAGAGGAGAAACCCTGACCGGGGTGCAGGAGGAGAGAAGAGGGAAGTGAGGACAAGTTGCCAGCGTTAGGTGGAAAACCTCTGGAAGGAGATCGGCTGAAATTAATTTTTTTGGAGAGCAGATGGGTTTTAGGAGGTTTCCAGCAGGTCCCTCCTCTGAAGGCTGCTCACTGCCCGGTGCTGAACTGCCCCTGTGTTGTGGATATACTTATAGGGATGCTTTTCTAACATGCCACAAAGTGGCTGACAATGGGTAAAGGACTCAGGTTTTGATAGCTTTAAAAAAAAAAACCCGAAAAGCAGGAGAAACTTGGCATTTTATACTGGGATGCATTAATGATAAGGGAAAGACTCAGGATGACTTCAGGATACTGTGGGTAGCTGGTTGCCAATGGGTCCACATCATATAGAAACTTAAGGGCTAATCCAGTGATTATCTGCCTTCTGCAATATGGCACTATTTCCATCTCTGCCCAGCCAATTCTGAAATTCTTACATACTTACCTTTATTACATGTTCTTTCTGGCTTAGCCAGACCTTTGTATTTGCTGTGAAGAAACTCCATTGACCCAGGGACGTAGAACAGGAATTATAGGAGTTTTTAAAGCCAAGCCCTAGATACAGGAATGGTTTCATTACAGAAGCTCATAGTAAAGCATCTGATCCTGTTTCTGTATGCAATGTGGAACGCATGAACCGTATATAAACTGAGAGGTTCCTCTGATACTGGGAGTCCCTCTGTGGAAACTGAGAAGGATAACTGGAGAACACATAAGTCTTAAAGCCAAATAAATGTGTGAGTGGGGTGCGTGCTGGAGGTGAAGGGAGTATAAAACTGCCAGGCACTGACTCCTCTGACCCTCCCTGGGCTTCAATAGAAAGGGAGGAGGCTGAGAAGGAAGACAAACCTCAAAATGGTCCTTTCAGTCTCTTTTCGATCTGCCCTTGAGGCATTATTAACTGAAGCACTGCCCCATGCTAATATTTTAGCATGGTTTCCAGAGATGATCTGGCTCACACTTCGGTCCCTTTGCTTGATGGACCTTGTGGTTTTATTCTGGGGGTTAAATGTAGATGAAGTGGGCATGTCAGGTATTTGCCCTGTAGACCTCCCTGCAGACCGTCAGAGAGAAACCCAGCCATGAACCACAAACATCCATAGCTTTTCTCAGGAGGCCTTTCCCGGGTAGGCTGAGTTGTCTGGGCAGGCATTTTTAAGCGATTTAAATAGGACTTGGTTGACTTACTAAGGAAAAGAAGCAAGGACTGGGATATAGGGAAGGTTACATTTATATTCAAAAAGCCTTAAGGTGAGACTGGGAGAATTATAGGTCATCCCTCCTTACACATGTCCTGGGGAACAGAGTTTGAAATTATATTTAAAAGCAGGATAATGAAGTTTCAGGGAGATAGCTCACAACAGGAGAGCATGGACCCAGCAGCATGCAGAGAAGATAGGTCTCACAGGGGGATTACGACTCAATGACTGTGTCAGGAAAATGGTGGATGAAGGAGACCTGGTAGACACGGTGCATTTGGATACCCGGAAGGTCTTTAACAAGGTCAGACTAAACAGCTTCCTGAGGGAGCTCAGGGGTCACAGGATGACTGGGAAACTATTGTCGTGGCTGTACAGCTGTCCTAGAAGAAAGCAAAGAGGAGGGTTTAATGGTCAATTATGGCAGAAGGTCACAGTTCAGTGCTTAGTCCCAGGCGTGCCATGCTGCTTAATGTGTTGCTACATGGCTTGGAAATAGAGGCAGATGAATCCACTGATGACACAGAACTAATTAGTTCTACATAATTTAGGTAGTCAAAAGCAAGGAGGAACTTCAGAGACGCCTAAACAAGCCAAGGGAATTAGCATCATCACGGAAAAGGAAATTAAGCACTGATAAAATGAAAACTAACACAGAAGAGAGGAGAAATTCAGCAAATCCTGAGGATTCTCAGATAACCTGTGCTTGGTCGAGAGTGACACCTCTGTACCAGGACAGACAGTTCAATAGAAACATCTTTTCACTCTATAACCGCAGTCAAGAAAGCAAACAAAACAGTATAACTACCGAGATGCTGACTAATACTGATAGCACCTTCCCATAAAAATCAATGTGTAGTCCTGAAAAAAAGCTAATGGCATAGTCTTTCAGACGG
Organism: Pandion haliaetus; assembly: GCA_013401275.1. Taxonomy (NCBI): domain Eukaryota; kingdom Metazoa; phylum Chordata; class Aves; order Accipitriformes; family Pandionidae; genus Pandion; species Pandion haliaetus. The sequence continues at coordinate 200,831 of VYZV01003267.1, read as the reverse complement.
TGGTAACTGGGATACAGGACCTGGAGACAACTGAGTCACTGGGAGATACTGAAAAACATTCTCACTATTTACGGCACAAATAAGGGGGTTATTTTGCAAAAGCCTATGAAATAATACAGACTGTTTGATGTCACAGGATGCAGAAGACCACAGGTGTGCTGGGACTTGTTGTTCTGCAGATTCAAAATGAAAACAACTCTCGGGATTAGTTTACTTGCCTGGCTTTCCTTCCAGAGGAGGCTGACAAGCACAGCGGTGAGCCTGCGCTGCCTTCCCGCAGCACCATCAATATAGCACCTCACCAGGCCATGGCATGGCAGGACTTGCTCCCGCTGTCAGGTAGAGTTTTTTTTTTTTTTTAATCTCACATCCCTTCCTCTCAGTGCATGTCATCTAAAAATGCTAGATGGACATTGACGGTGGCAATCCCTCTGGAGCCCCGCGTCTCCCTGGTACAGGCTGTGTGCTTCTGAGAGCCGCAAAGCCATAGAAGTGCTGCTGCTCTGACCAAGTGCAATTTTTAGATGCTTGATCATAAGCACTGGCCTTTTTCCAGAAAGTAAAAACCTCTGGTAACAACAGCCATATGAAAACTTTGACAGCTTCTCTGCATAGTTTGAGTCATTCATGGAAGGGCAGATATACTTTTCTGGCTCTTTTTTTTCTGATGTAGCCATTTACTGGTGGATCTGCTCTCAATTTTGTCCTTTCAGGTATCATTATTTAACCTTCTTCGCTGATGAGCTTGGTCAGGGAGTTGGACTCGATGATCATTATGGGTACCTTCCGACTCGAGATATTCTATGATTCTATGTGGATGCGATCAAAATGTTGAAATCCCTCTCATGTACTTGGCAGGGAACTCAACCCACTGGGGTGTCTCCGACTTAATCTGGTGGGCTTTTGTGATGTCCATGTCACATTAGGACTTCAGCAGGTCCTTGAGTGCCCTGTCTGTCCAGCAGAGACACAAGACAGCTTTCCAGATCCTGGCACTGCTGTATCCTTTTGCCTCATCCCACCTCTGTGCCAGGGCAAGACCAGAAGTGCTCTGTCACCTTCACTCTTGAGTTGGAGAAAAACATAGTGTGCAGATGATGGGGAGCCAGGACAGGGGAGTGCATCACCACTGGTGATGCCCATGTTATGAAAGGCCCCGATTAGGCAGGAGGGCTCACTGGCCCCACTAGCCTTGGTGTGATCCCCCTGTCAGGGTGTCACACAACCCTCTTGGGATTTGGTAGTTTGGCTGTGCCCATGCTCGCTCACCCTACTTGCCTGTGGGTTGCTTGGGCTATGGGGCAAGGAGACTGTAAATCTTGCAAAGTTTAATGAATTCCAGGTCATTAGTATGGGTATGGTGGAGGGATGGTGGCCTGCAGCAGATGTCCTTGCTATGATGGAGGTGAGGGTTGAATTGCATGCTGGGGAAGGGGGGCTGGGAGTGGGGAGGTTTTTGCATTCCCTGCCTGAATGAAGGGTATTCTGACCACGACCATGATTTTTAAAGGGGGTAGAGACAGGAGGAGAGATGCTGATGTGGTTCATAACACTCCTGGTTAGAAAGAGATCTGAACCAGCCACAACTAAGAGATGCAAAGCATTAGGAGAGATCAGAGTAGGACCAGTGGACTTTAATATAGGAAAGCTTACAGGAAACCCTCCTGGCAGATCAGAACAACTGTAAGATTTATATTTGTTTCCTCGAGTAGATTTTACCCCCCCAGATCAGGGCGCTTTGCAGTTAAGTGCTGTATTTTGGGCCTTTATTGAACTACAACTATTTTAGATCAGAGCAACAGCTTTTCAGTAATTGCAACAATCTTCTTCTTCTTAGCTCAGAGTCATTAAGGAGGAGGATAAAGAGAAGAAGACCATGAGAAATGAAGTTATGTACCTCAGCAGTGAGAGGCAATCAGTGTCACAGCAGTCACAGGTGACCAGGGATGAAGAAGATGGAGGTGTAGTATCCATGTGAGCTAACCTCTGCCTTTATACAGCTGAGCAGGTATCTCTGCTTGCTCTGCTTGAAAGCAACACTTTCCAAAGAGAAAAGAATGGGGAGAAGTTATGGAGAATAAAAAAGGGAGAGAAAAATAAGTTTTTCTGAATAGCTGTGTACATACATAGAAAACACGAAAGCGCTTTTATCATAAACTTCAATTACAATAAATAGACCGTTTTATGTATTCACTGGGGAGGTCTGATGAAGATACTTTAGCATAAAAGTGATTCAGTCTCTATATCTAGATGCTTCTGAGTACAACCCATTTATTTTCCACTTTTAATGACAAATTTCACTTTCAGTCATCAGCAATTTTTTCTAGCTGATGATATTTACCCACCTTTTGTTTTGGAGTGAGTCTAGAGAAATCCAAACAGGACTGGCATTTTTGGTTAAATTTCACCATTATCTGGGCAAATGCTGTTTGTGCCCCCAAATGGTGGTGGATCCTGGCTCCCAGACACTGCTGAGCTCAGAAACATGGGCTCCGGGAGATGCTGGCTGTCACCCATGTGGCGTGTCCTGGAGAAATGGGTCACAACCAGCTCCTGCCATGCACCACTGATTCCTCCTCTCTCTCTCTCCTGGTACCCCCCTTGGTGAGACTCAGACAGTAAATACTGGGATGTCAGGGTGGGAAGGTCTTTTACCTTGGATGTATATCGCTTGACCTCGGTGCCTTTTTTGTCACTGGTCCTTCTGGTGACAGGAGACATGTAATGAAGAGCTATAACAAGTCAGAACAAAGTTGGGTGATGAAAACGTAGGTCATTAATGATTTATGAGCAATGTCAGGGTGCAGGGTGTGCCGACCTTAAGAGCACATCTGAAATAAAACAACAGGGACTGTGTTTTCCCCTTGATGTAAACAAATCAAAACCAGCAGGGAAGAAGAGCATTTTTACTTTTTTATTACATTTTTAATATTCTGGACAGTGGCCAATGTTTGTCAATGAAGTGTCTTTAAAAAAATGTACCCAGCCAGCTCTGAGGCTGTTTGAGGGGTGTACATGTGGCTGCTCTGCAGCCTGATAAGAGCTGTTTCTTCTAAGGCTATTCAGAACCTCTAATCACACCCTCCTGTTGCTTCTCTCCAGAACAAAATGACCGCTGTAATGCTCTGTGCTCTGCATGTCATGGAAAAAAGGGATGGCATTTCTCACTGGAGCCTCAGAGGAATTTAGCCCAAAGCAAATGGTAACCTACAAAAAAAGCATCTCATAAAGGGGAGGGCTGGAAGCCTTACACGTATGTGCTCCATTTTCCACAGAGTCATAGTCTTGAGGAATAAATGAGGTTCGATGTCTCTATTTCAGCCCCTTGCTCAACATTGGGCCAACTTCAAGGTTGCTCAGGGTCCTGTTCAGTCTAGTTTCAAGTGTCTCCAAGGATGGAGGCTGCACAGCCTTTCTGGATCCCTGGTCCAGGGCTGCACTGTAGTCAGAAGAAATATTTTTTTCTTTGTATCTAATGGGAATTTCCCTTGTTGAATGTTGAGTCCATTGCATCCGAAGGGAGCCTGTCTCTGTCTTCTCTGCAACCCCGTTAGAGCAGTGCAACCAGATGCCCACCTAAAACCTTCTTTTCTCTAGGCTGGATGAACCCAGCTCCCTCAGCAGCTCCTTGTGTGCGTGCTCCAAACTCCTGACCACTGCCATGGCCTCCTCTGGACCTGCTTTCCAAGTCCCCTTGCACAGCAGCCCAGCCTTCCAGCAAATCGACAATCCTCCCCAAACTGGTGGATCCCAGGGGCATTGCCCAAAGATCTGCTGATGCATCAGGATCAGTGCCCAAATGTCTCCCCTGGATGGGGAAGCAAAATACCTGTTTAACTTTTTTTTTCCTCCTCGATTAATTATTTATAGCCTACACAAATGGACAATTTTTTTTTCTTTTTACTTGTTTTCTTTTTCTTTTTCCTTCTTTTCCTTTTCTTTTCATCTAGTGATGGTATCCTGGCTGCTCTGATCTAAGACTCTCAAAGCAAAAGGTTCATCCAGCTCCTCTTTCAGCCTCTCTCACAGTGAGCTGCAGAGCAGGAAGCCATTTTCTCCTTTGTTCTGCACTCAGTTGAGAGATTCCAATTTAATTTGAAGATATTTCCAAATCCTTTTTCAGTTATTTTGGTACCTGATCCCTCCATTAGATATTACCTCTTGAAGAGACCTAGGGGTTGAAATATTTTTAAGCTACATTACGTATTTGTAACCTAGTGCAATGACAGAATTTTTTTTTTTCATATTGACCTAAATTATTAATGGGAATAAGCTAATTCATGCAAAGTCTGAGTTGTATCTGGTCTCTGCCCATGACTTTTTTTTCTGTGCTGCTAAGAGTACTTTTAGGAATACATTGGCACAAGCACCATTTTCTTGTTTAAAATAAATATATGGCCCTTTTACTTTGCAGTTGCCTATCACATTGCCTTTTGCTCTTAGGGGGCCCATTGCTCCCATGGAAAAAAGTATTTGATCTAGTGAAGTTGGCCTGTGATGCATACTGTACACAGTATCCATTCATTAATGGCCTTTGCAAGTTCCTCTCAAGTGATATCACCCATTACTCTTCCTCTTCTCTTTCCCATATAGTCAACATTGCCTTCTTTTATGCAGGTTTCATAGTGTTTACAGTCTTGTGTCTAATATTCAGCAGTCTATCCTGAAAAGCTTCCTGTCTCTCTAAGCTGTCATGGGATAAGGCAAAAAGTCTATCTGGTCTAATAACTGGTGGAATAAACAGAGAAGAAGAAAAAAAAAAAAGTGTGATTATACAATCATTTCTCATAGTGGAGGGAGGCAATTAGAAATTGCCTTAAGGTAGTGCTGGGTCCCATAATAGTCACTGTATTCCAAAAAGATCTGGGAAAAGGTGTAAATAGGTTGGTGCCAGTTTGCTGACAATCCTTCATTATTCAGGGTAGTCAAAGTTAATGCTAAATGTGAATAGTTGTGGAAGAGTTGTCATGATATTGGATTAGCAGGTGGTGAATTTCATACTGATGAATGCAAAATAATGTAGATGAGGAAAAAACTATGCATAGGTGGTCATGCACTCAGAAGTAGTCATTAGCATTCAGGAAAGAGATGCTGAATCTTTGTGAATAGCTGAAATGGGAACCTCAGCTCTGTGTTCAGCGGTGGTGAAGAAGGCCAATAAAATGTTTGGAATTAATGGGAAAAGAATTTAGAATAAAGAAAAATATCATTATGCCGTGTGCATGATGATGTTATGCACTTCATGATATCCCTGGTGGGACTACAACTGAAATAGTCAGGTTAACTTTCGCCACACACTCTCAAAAAGGATGTAAAAGACCTAGAAGAGGTCAAGGGAAAGAGAGCATTTAAGAGGGCTGGAAAAGAGATAGTGAGGATGGACATGATGGTCTATAAGCTGTGAATTAATTACACCTATTTACAGATAGCAGATAGGGAACAGTTATTCATCTCATGTCACAGTTCAGAACTGGGAAGCACTGGGCAGCCCATCTACAATGGACTGAAGTTATTGCCACACTGTAAATGGGACACTGAACATAAAAGTGGGATAAAAAGGGGATTAGAAAAATTCACCCATCTGAGGCCCATTGGTGATCACTTCTTTACTTGCGCTGACTGTCAAAATCCAATTCCTTGGCTTAAAGGGAAGACAGATAGAGGGAGAGACCTCTCAAGCTGTCAGTCAGGTTTCTTTCTCTGCTAATAAATCGCTCCAAAATAAATATCTAAATGAAAAGAGTAAAAAAAAAAATAATTTGCCTGGCCAATTTCCACCAGCTAAAAATAACTGCAGGGGCCCTTGATAGAAAAATGTAATGCAAAGAAATTGGATGCTAAAAATAAAGTAAGAAATAAATAAATTAGTCAGGGAGAGGAGAGGAGAGGAGAGGAGGGGAGAGGAGACCTTTCCATCCAGGTTCCTTTGGGTCAGCCGCAGATGCTTTAGCCCAGTGTATTTTCTACTTTCAGCAAAACAGGTGCAATCTTTTGGCAATTTTTTGAGCTCCTCAGGACTTGCCAAGTTAGGCAGAAAAACATTTATTTTTAAGGCCAGACAGCATATTTTGATAATTTAGCCTGACCTCCTGTATAAGCAGGGTGGGAGAGCAAATTTTTACATCAAGCCCATTACTTCTCCCTGAGCCAGAGCATGCATTATAAAATAATTCTCTCTTTTCTTCTCTCCCAAGTTTTTCATTTCAAGAACCCCTTAGATCTTTGAGAAAATTTCCTCCATTCCTTAATTACTCCCTGTGCTCACTTTGTTTTTAATTTTAATTTGCCTAACCTCAGCTTCCTGCCAGTGGATTTACCAGCCCTTTGCCTGTTGAATGACAGAGTGCTGCTTACCCAGACCCCAAGAGGTCACTGCTGTAGATGTGTTCTGGAGAGAGGGGCTCAGCTGAAGCATGTATGACTCTCAGGAATAGCACTGTGCCAGGGGAAAGATGATCATTTAGAGACTAATAAGAGAAAGCAGAGACTGGGAAGAAAAGCTAAACCATGTCTGCTAGTAAATTAATCAGTAGGGGAACGTTTATTCCCCTTTACAGGCAGTTTGTTAATACAGCCCCTTGCTCTGTTCAAAAAGCTGGAGGTGGGGTTAATACCCCTAGTGCAATCAGCCAATTCACAAACTTGAAAAAATATTTTTTTCTAATTCCTCAGGGCTGGGGTAGGGAGGAGAACATATGGAACATTATAGAATATGGAATGATATGGCTCATAGGAACCTCAGAAGGCTTAGATTGCCCCACAACCTGCAGCAGGATGCGTCCTATCTAAAATGCTACCTAAGACAAATATTTGTCTGAACTCCAGTGATGGAGAATCCACATCCTTTCTGGGCAACTGATTTCAGTAACGGAATATTAGAAAACTCATTATTGATTTCTGCCTCACCCACATAGTGATTCAGCAGCTGCACTTAACATGCTGATTTTGAGTAGTAGCTTCTGGCTCAGGAGGATGTGGGACACAGCCTGGGTATGAAGTCAGCCTCAGAGAGGAGTGCTTTTGCCACGAGAGCACAAAAATGTATTTGAGGGATAAAATCTATACATATTTATATGTGTATCTGTGTATATCTATGTAGACATATCTATTTATACATATATATGCATATATACCTATATAAAAACATATTTATACACTGTCAAAACCCCCATACCCTAAAGCTTTGAGAAGCAACATTTAAACTTGCAAGCCTAAAACAGATTAGAAATGAAAGCACCACAGCAATCAACGTTAAATTGTATTTGTGCTGTGAATCATCTGTTGAAGACTGCAATAATAAACATGCATAAAACAATGGCAATTTACTCACAGATTAAAAGTAGTGCTGTCAAGGTAGCAAGCCTTTTAAACCCATAAAACTACCTTGCTGTGATAAAAACAGGGTTACCCAAGGGCATTCCCTTTTTCCAATAATTTGTTGAGAAATTCCAGTCTGTGTCAAGGCAACTTATAAATGACCAGGAGCTTTTGGGATAACTCAGTGTAGCTATAGTTTTGCCTTGCATGTTCTAATCGGTGCATGCTGGGTCTTTTTTTTGTGTTCCTGCCAGGTTTCTGTATTTCAAACACCTTCTGTGAAGCTCTGGCAATGAAAACTCTGCATTTGACAAGGAGAAAGGCTCTTGCAATGGTATTCCTCTACTAACTATGCCACCTGAAGCATCCTGGCCATGGATAGGGCTAGGCTTTTGGACCTTCTCTTTCCCAAAACACCCTCCTGCCACAACAGAACTCAAATTTCTGATCCACAGGTCTGCTAGGAGAGAGCAGTGGGGTTTGAATAGGCAATGTTGTCTCTGAGTGGTGATGCCGCTACTTAATTATGGTCAGATTTCAATGGTATTTCAGAGTCAATGATAGTCCTTAGGGTTTTTTTTTTTTTTCCATCCAGAAGGTAGCAGCTGTGGAGGAAAGAAGAGTAAATATTCAGCACAGGAGCTGGATTGGGCCTTGATTTTTTGTGAAATACCCCAATGCTTTCTTAAGGTCTTAGTGAGAATTTTAGCATTGATCAACTGGACCTATCATGGGCAGAATCCCTGCCTTGCCTCAGTCTTCTTGAAGGTAAAGGAGAGAAGTGCAGAAAGTCCAGCAATTTCTTAACTGTGTGAAATGTGCTTTATGCTGTGTTGTGAAAATGAAATTGGAGAGCTGGGCACAATAAATGGTAGGTAATGTTTCCAGAAAATGTATAAAAATTATTTTTGATGTCTACACCCTACCCTCCAAACCCCAAGACATCTATTATCCACCAGCATTGCACACAGGAAATCTTTAAATTTGGCTAAGTTTGGTTTATTGAACAGAACAGAACTGAACATTTTGCTCTAAACCCTTTTTTTTGGCCTCATGAGATTTCAGGATAGGTTACTATCTCTGACTTGTCCTTCCCACCCTCTTGGCAGGACTCTGTCTCCCAGGATGCCGTAGGGACTGGGTGGCGTGGTCCATCCTGCAAGTCAAGTGTTGATCTGACTTTTGATATGTTCAACCACAGTAAATGTCCTGTGTCCTCTTTCCCTTAGGGAAAAGGGGCAATCAGACCTTCACTTTCTGTCTTTTCTTTGCTCCCAGCTTACAGGTCAGGTCCTTCTGCCATGTTCCCGAGTCAATTGTGCACAATGTTTTCTGCCCCGTTTCCTGGCCATGTACAGATGTCTTGGATAGCTTAGGATGGCTCAAATGGCATGAAACATCTATACTCAGGCAAAATTTTTCTTTTTCTCTGGATCTCCATAATGGAGTTTAAACATCTGGCTCCTACACAGACACCTTATTGGAATGCAGATGTCTTAATCCATGAGCTGAATCCCACTGAAGGTACCTAGGAAAAGCAAAGCTACTTCTCAGTGTCCTTAATGTCACAATACATGATGTGTCTCCATGGAGGAGGTCTGAAAGTGGAAAAGAAGTTGAAACATTTGCACAAGATGGCTGAAGTTTCCTGGGAAATCTCTGGGCCACTCCCAGCCCCAGCTACAAGCCTGTCCTCTATGGAAAGATCTTAAAATTCAGTCTATTGAGCAGATAGTTTTCAATTTCTGGGTGGTGGTCAGTAACAGAAATTCCCCGGCAGGAAGTGGCACACAGCGATGGCAAAATGGTATGACCTCGTTGATTTAATGTGCGTTGGAGACTAACCTTGGACGTTCTGTATATTTTCTCATTTTAGCCTATGGGCAGAGAAGTGAATGATGTAACTGTGGCATGGATGGGCTACCCAGCACACAGTGAAGGGGACATACAAATGGCTGTACCAGTTCAGAGCCTGGGTCCTTCTAGCTGAGTCTTTTTCTATGACAGTGGAAACTGTGAGCGATAGATGGAAAGAAAAAGCCTACAGTGAAATACCCCTTGAAATATTCTCCCAGATGACAACATTTACTGCCTGTCCTGGTTTAACCCCAGCTGGCAACTAAGCCCCACACAGTCCCTTGCTCACTCCCCCCGGTGGGATGGGGGAGAGAATCAGAAGAGTAAAAGTGAGAAAACTCATGGGTTGAGATAAAGACAGTTTAACAGGGAAAGCAAAGCAAAACCAGGAATTCATTCACCACTTCCCATGGGCAGGCAGGTGTTCAGCCATCTCCAGGAAAGCAGGGCTCCATCACATGTAATGGTGACTCGGGAAGACAAACACCATCTGAACATCCCCCCTTCCTTCTTCTTCCCCCAGCTTTATAGGCTGAGCATGATGTCATATGGTCTGGAATATCCCTTGGGTCAGCTGGGGTCAGCTGTCCCAGCTGTGTCCCCTCCCAACTGCTTGTGCCCCCCAGCCTACTTGCTGGTGGGGTGGTGCGAGAAGCAGAATAGTCCTTGACTCTGTGCAAGCACTGCTCAGCAGTAACAAAAAACAGCCCTGTGTTATGAACACAGTTTCCAGCACAAATCAAAAACATAGCCCCATACTAGCTACTGTGATGAAAATTAACTCTATCCCAGCCAAAACCAGCACACTGCCTCAGGGACTTCTCAGCTCAGAGATTATATAAATGTTTCCAACAGCCCTTGAGGGACTTTTCTGTCACGAAGGCACCTAATTGTTGTTCTAACCCTTACAGACTGTTGGCAGATGCAATATCTCATGATGCGTTCCACCATTTAAATATGCGCCATGTGAAGAATGACCTTGCTTTGTTCATTTTGATAATTGGGTTTGATGTCATTTAGTTCTTGTATTATGAGAAGCAGTGAACAGTCATCCACTATTCATCTTCTCCCCGACACTCCTGATTTTATAGGTCTCCACTGTGTTCCTCCTCAGTCATCTGTTTTCCTGGAAAGTGCACTTCGATTTAATTGTTCTTCAGATGGAAACTATCAAATATCTTTGGTCATCTTTGTCAGCCTTTTATGAACCTTTTCTAAGTCCATTCTACCTTTTTTGAGCTGGGCTAACCAGAGAAGCAAAGTAGTCAAATTACGTGTACATCATAGTTTTAGTCAGAGATGCAAAGAGTTTTTCAAGGTTATTCTCCATCTCTTCCACTCTCCATTTCTTTCCCTAAATTCCCTAACATGCCATTTTCACCTCTGACTGTTATCAAGTATTAATCCAATGTTTTCATATTATATCTTCTTTTGATTTTCACTTTTGCCTCTCTCTTTCCTGTCTCAGATCTGTATCTCATATATATATATCTATGTCTCATATATCCCAACAGGTGACCCTCCACAAAGCCTCAGCAGCATTTTTGGTAACCTCTTGCAAGTGCTGTGCTGTCCCTGGCAGGTTTTCCTGGTGAGGTTCCCATCTCATGATGTGTCGGGCTCAGGGTGGGCAGAAAACCCCATGGGAAGGTGTTGGGGCAGAACCACCTGGGTTTGCCCAGTGGTGTGGCAACCCTGGGGTGAAAGCTTCCTAGTTGGGGTCAGGGGAACATAGCTGTGGGACTTAAATAGGCAAAACACCTTGGTGGGATAGAGGAAAGCAAGCATAGGCTTAGCAGGGTGAGATGACGTGTTGGCTGTGGGGCTAGCCAGGTCCAAAGAAAACTACTGGAGGAAGCAAAGAGAGACCAAGATGAGATGGTGTCGTGGTTTAACCCCAACCAGCAACTAAGCACCACGCAGCTGTTTGCTCACTCCTTCCCCCTCCCCAGTGGGATGGGGAGGAGAATGGGGGAAAAAAAGTAAAACTTGTGGGTTGAGATAAGAACAGTTTAATAATTTTTAAAAAATAAAGTAATAATAATAATAATAATAGTAATGACAAGGAAGATAACAAAAAGAGGGAGAAATAAAACCCAAGAAAGACAAGTGATGCACAATGCAGTTCCTCGCCACTCACTGACCAATGCCCAGCCAGTCCCCGAGCAGCGATCCGCCCCTCCCAGCTAACTCCCTCCAGTTTATATACCGAGCATGACATTCTATGGTATGGAATATCCTTTGGCTAGTTCGGGTCAGCTGTCCTGGCCGTGCTCCCTCCCAGCTTCTTGTGCACCTGCTGCTGGCAGAGCATGGGAAACTAAAAAAATCCTTAAATTAGGATAAGTGCTACTTAGCAACAGCTAAAAACCTCAGTGTGTTATCACAGCACTGTACCAGCTACTAGGAAGAAAATTAACAATATCCCAGCCGAAACCAGGACAGATGAGATGAGAAAGCAAACTGCCCAGGGGAGTCCAGACATCCCCCAAAATGGGGATGATGAGACAGAATAGCCAAAAACCTCCAGGTACTAAAAATGGAGTGATTGGCTTTTTGCAGTGTCTCTGGGCTATCTTCTTTATCTACCATGTGTCACTGGTAAGGCATAACCAGGCTATTTGTTAGGCTGGACTGGAATCTGGAAAAGAGCATACTTAACTTTTTGGGGAGCCTGGGTGGTCAGGTACAGATTGCAGGGCCTGGTAAGCTCGATTGCCTTCTCTGGTCTCAGAAAGGGTGCTAAATGAGGAAGCCATCCCCAAAAATATACTGATACTCCAAGCTCCAAGGCAGTGTCCAGGCTCTGCCCAGGTTTAGCTCCAGTGCACTAGGACCCAAATACAGCAGCTCAGTGAATGCTGAGTCTCAAATACTGACAAGTCCATCACGGAGTGGAGAGCAAGCCAAATACCAAGTGTTGGCTTCCCTCAAACCTGAATAAGAATGAAAAAAAGATCATAAAAATAGTAATGAACTTAGTCGGACAGTTATCACCAGGCTTTTAGGGGTGTACCTTATCTCACCGACAATCAAAGAGCACATGCGTCTCATAACTAAAGCTTATGGCTCATGGCTTTGGATCATGGCCAGCAGTAGGAAGGTGCTTTGCAAATCACCTGCCCACGGGTATCCCACCGGAGCAGAAGGAAGCCTCCTCTGCAGCTGGACGTTGTCTACAAAGGCTGTGCTGTGGGGAAGGGACACCAAGGCCTCGGGCGAGACAAGGGAACGGAACTCCCATCAGGATCAAGATGCCCCAGCACTCTTCCCCTTCTGAGTGGGTCAAATATGCCCAGGCAGTGCCCAGCCAGCACACAGAAAGTGTGAGGAGTAACAGCATAGGTTTTGGTGGCTAGGAGGAACAGACCTGGGGATGCATGGGGCAAAGGGGAGAATGAGGCACTGGGAGTTGCATGGGTCACATACGATCCCTGCGAGGCTGCATTAATAGATGCACGGTCTTTTGTGGGCTGCTGTGAAATGAGATTCCTAAGCCAGACCAGTACCAGCTCAGGCTCTGATAGACACCAGGACTACATAGCCCTGGCCCCTGACCCTGCCTGCATAGCTCAGGCCACACAATGTTCTTAATGGCTTAAACTTGGGGTGAGGCAGGATGCCAAAAGCAAGATGCCCAGCCCAGCCTTGTGGCTCCAAAGGCTCATTCAGTCCTCGTAGCCGTGGCATGGGTCTTTCTTATCATACCCTTGGAGAAGTCAACAGCAAAGCACCTAATGCTTTCTTCCTGGCATCCAAGCAGGGCAGCAGCCAGTCTTGACAGTCACACAGAAGGGAAAGAAATCCCTTTAAAAAAATATGAGCAGCATCAGTCAAGAGCATCATTTGCTGCGGGCTCACCAGGGGACACAGCATCCATCCCCCTTCCCCAGCATCAGTCTGACTCAACCACACATGAGCATTAGAAAAACACACAGCAAAGTCATGACAATCTTTCCCTGGAGCTGTTGAGTTGCATTTGGTGGCTGCTCGCTTTGCTTCTGCCTGGAGCCGTGCCTGAAGGACAGGCAGCCTTCGGCCGTGTATGGTCATTTGCATGGTAAAGAAATATTTCTGGAATACTTGTTGTATGTTTTAAGAGCTCTGTTTCTCCCCTCACCGTGTTTCAGACTCTGTTATGCGATATTGCTCTAGCGTTCTAGGGGTGAGGCAGGTGTTTTGTCTTCTTTTGCTGTTTCCTTCTTTGGGCTTTCCAGCTCAGAGTCCTTCCTGTCATACCCAGCCCGAAGACACCAGTGCCCAGTATCTAGAGGTGTCATCAGGCTGCATTTTGTGAAATGGAGTACCTGGAGTGAGACTGGAGCATAAGAAATGCTATTTCCATTTCACTATGGGTAGTGTTTTTGTGAGTCACGCTGGAATTTTAACTTCAGAAGAAAAACGAAAATTTTCCAGAGAAAATTTCAATAAGCTGAAATTTCAGTTTTCATTAAAAAAACCCTACTCTGATGGCAATTCTTTCACCAGAGCTTGTTCCTGATCACCGACTACACAACAGCCTTCCATCCTCCTGCCCTCCTCCACTCCCATGGGTCATGGCTGCATCCAGATTCCTCCTGCTCCAGGGAGCATCTCGGAGAAGCAATGGCTGGTGCAACCCCTTCATCCCTGCATGGCACAAAGCTGAAAGTGTCCTCTTCTGACTTGTTTTTATAATAAATTCTTGCATGTGGGAGCCATTATCCTTGTGAAATTACAAAAAAGTCTTTGAGGAAAAAACAGCTGGATAATTTGCAGGTTTTCCTTCCCCCAGTCCTCATCCCCTACAACCCCTATTTTAAAAATCAGACAAAGCAACAATTCACAGCAACAGTTTAGACAGGTTTGTGCATGTATTTGGTACAAACAAACAAAAATATGTGCATTCTGTTTCATAGAGCTTACATCAATCTGACAGAACTTGAATCACAAAACAGAAATACTCTGGCTAATAAATACATCTGGGGATGAAAAATAAAAATCTATACATAAAAAATTCCAATGTCTGCTAAAGAAAATGTACACTTATATACACACTGTAAACAATAGTAATGCAACCCAACTGTAGTCCAGATCAGGCTGGCAGGGACCTTCCTTCCCCCTTAAACAGGATTTGTGAGAGTCTACTGACATAAAAGCTGCTGTTCACCATCCTCAACACTTGGTTTGTTGAAACAGCAAGGTCTGACGATGCAATAGTGACATGAAGCCAATGCAATGGGGTGAGAGCTCCTGGATAACCAAAGTACGGGTGCTTTGGGAAATTGCCTGCTTGGCAAATTTGGAGAAACGGGGTCATATCCTCAGCTGGTCACACCCTTGTGGGTCCAGAGAAGTTGGTGCGATCAGACCAAATTTACATGCTGAAGGTCTGAGACTATTTTTCCAAATCTAGGAGAGCTTGGAGATTTATGGAATCAAAGAGAAATGCACAATTTTAGATAGTCAGGTCATATGTCAGACATTCCTCCCCTGCCAGCAAAGGCAGCCCTGTCTACTCTAAATGAAGCTCTACACAAACAGCTTCAGAGTCCAGTCCTGGCATTGCTTCTTCTGATGCAAGATGCTAAAGAAAAGGAGGCTCTGGCTTAGGTGAGAACAAGTATTTTGCCTGAATGCAGCACAGCAGATCTCAAGACTTTCCTACAGCACATTCTGGGTATCTCTTGGGGCTGGATTAAATGCAGTAAGTAAACGAGCCAGAGTTCTGGCATTTATGTATGTGTATACATATGTGTGCCTAAAGAGGCTTTATCCTCATTTTTCTCCCTTGTAGGTCTGTAAAGAATTGGGACGGAGAGGCAGTAAACCTCCAGACTAATCTTTCTTTCCCTTCTGGATGCTTTCAAAGGCCTGGAGGCTGTAAATGTAAATATTTCAAAAATGGGAAGAAAGGAAAGAAGTATATTTAAAAGATCAGGGAGAAGTGTAAGCAATAATGTCAACTCATTCATGGGAATGAGCTTCTTGCTAGCAATTTTTAAAAGCCCCTCCAAAGTCTTCATTTATAGGAGAACATCTGCCCCATTTATAGGAGAATGTCTGCTATTTTGGAAATGACACATATATAAATAAATATAGTAAACCGTGTATGTGTATCTGTATAGTCATGGATGCCCATGTCACCATGTGCTATGGGTGTCTGGCTGTGGAAAGACACTAGATAAACCTGATCCTGCGCATCAGAGAGCATTTAATGGCAAATGTCCTTCTTCCCTCTTGACTAGACTTTCACTTCTGCTGATATCTGTATCAGCTCGTCCTAAACTGTACCCCCAAATTGCTTACATTATGCACTTGCATGTGTTAGACCTGCAAAGCAGCATCACCAGAACAGGGTCCAAAAATGCAGATCTGGGTGCATTTACTCCCTCCGACAGTGGAATGTGCACATGCATCCTGAGAGGTGGGAGGACTAATGTTTCACCTTGACCTTCCAGGCACCTCTGCTCTTCAGCAACTGCCCTCTCCCTGATGCCTTCTCTGCTACATCCCCAGTGCCAGCAGTGTGCTCTCCCATCAGGATCCCCCAAAAGCCCAGGAAACCAGTGGCAGCTGCAGTCCTGACACTGCAAAATGACTTTCTGTGTTACCCCATCATCACTGTAGGGTCTCACTTCACTTGAAGGCCAACGAAATGGGGAAAAAAAAGATGCACTTTGCCACAGTGGTTCCCATGGGGTATTGGGACCTTGCTTTGGTAGGGTTGAACTTAAGCTGGAAGCCTCTGGCTGATTTTGCAGACACTGGCAAACATGAAAGCAGTAATGAGTCTGGGTTCAGTGTAAGTGCAATGCTGCCCATGTGCCTTGGTGGGATACAATGCTGGGAGGAAAATATTTGGACAAAATCTGCAGACCTTTGTGCACTAATTTGTCCCATTCAGAGTCTTGCATTAAGGGCAGGAGAGTGTTAAGCGTGTTGAGATAGGCCAACTCCAGATATCATGTCTCAGTATGCACTGTACAAAAAAGTAAAAAATAAAAGAAGCCCAACATTTCCTCTGTTTTGATTTCCTTTAAAGCAAATGAACAGCAAAATGAAAGATGACATTCTCTTTGCTATGCCTGGGAGCCTTTCATCTTCCTTTGATAGATACTCTTAAGAGGATTAGCTAGATGTGCTACAGGCACATCCATGAAAGACTCCTAATGGGTTTGGGGGACAGTGCTGATGTGGATGAGTTTCCATCCAGGACATGTTCAGTGTCATGTTTCCACCTCTCTACTTCATGTTCCTGTTCTTTAGTCACCTGGCTTGAGACACCGCACCTCAGATCCAGACTTTGCCTGCGTCGCCTACATGTCTCCTGCCTCTGCTCACAGCTTAATCTGATGATAACTCTTTGTGCCTTCTTGCCTGCCTGAAACTTGATAAAACCAGTGCCTACAATCCATGGCCAAGCAGAGTTTGGATGACCATTTTCTGAGTTGCAAAGCACGATTTGTGTGAGCCAGGCCAAGGTGAGCCTGTCATGGCTCCAACCTCCCTGAGGCCCCCAGAGGAGGCAATGGTGCCCTCTTGAGGGGACCTCACACTCTGGGGCTGTTAGCAGGGCAAAAAAACCCCTCTTATTGACATTGCCTTTGACCATGCTAGTGGACATAACCAAGGGCAGTTGTTGATAGCCACCAAAGTCTTTGATGTATCAGGTATGTGGGAAGCTACTTGGGAGAACAGTCATGGGTGTGACCCTGACTGGGGAGAAGATCCATCTACACGAGGGAGCTCCAACTGCATGTCAGCTGTGTCTTAGCTTTGATTCTATGGGTAGTAGAAATGGGCCCCAAACTCTGCCATCTCACCTTTCCTGAGCCACAGCACAAGTTGACTATGGACTTGCGCAAAGCCCCTAGGACGCGTCTTCATTCCATGTTGTTCAAGAGAGACAACAACAAGAGCAAGAAGGGGAAGGAAAAGATTGGGGATGACTGACACCAAAAGGAGCTGCTTTCTTGCTGTATCACAGATGGATGTTCACTAGAGCAAGGTGGGTTGCGAGTGTTTCACTGGGAAGTTAAATAAGAAATGCATCACAGGTTGGAATTAGAGAGACCTGCACACCCATTGACATCAGTGTACACATCTGGACTGCTCCTCTGGCCTAAAACCAGGTTATGTGGAAGGGGCAATACTGTGGTCACTGCAGACATGATGCCTGAGACACAGGATCCCCCTGCCTTGCTTGGGAATACCACAGTCTGCTTGCCCTCTGAAGCAAAGGTCTCAGCTGGAGGTCCTGTCCAGCCTTGTAGACCTACAAGCTCCCAACCCATTATCTAAAGGATCAGCTGCCAGCTACAGCTCGGCAGTGTGCTTTCTTGGTGCTGCCTCTGGATGGAAACATGGTCACATGTACTAAGGCAGGGTTGGCATCTTTTGGGCTTTGATCTTTCCATTAGATTTTATGGTGGTGTTTTTAAGGCAAAGGAGAAATCCTGGTTTCCCTTAATTGCACAGCTTCTTCCAAAGTCAAAGATAACCATTCACTGGAGGAAACAGCTCTTGTCCTAAGGCCATATCCACCCCACATCTTCCCCTCCTGCTGTGGCTCATTAAAATGGGATATGCCATTGGCTTTTATTTGAGGAACCCATAATCCCACAGAAGGGGCTGACCTCTGCATGGGGGATGCTTGTATAACCTTTGGGCAACTGCATTTTATACCTGATTGCTGCTTCCAGTCTGCCTGACAGACCCACAAATGGTATCCCTTCATGTTTCTGCTAAATATCTCTAAAGAAACCATCGACAGCTGTTCTAGTGGCTTCAAATATCTGTTTCTCGCAGCCCGCAGCAGTCTGTTAAGTCATAGGTTTGGTAGTCGATGGTTTCTGCGAAGTCATGCGGGATCCCTATAGAGACAGACTCCACCTCTGTTTTGTAGGTGGCTGTCACCCCCCCTTTGCTGGACCCACCCCGGATTTTGTTGGAAAGGCTGTTCATCTTCTCCTTCAGCTGGGTGGATGCTGGTTTCTGGAAAGGAGTGAGCATTTTCCAGCCCTTAAAGCTGAGTGTTCGCCTCTTACTGGCTCTCTCCTGCAAGGAGGAGTTAAATATGAACGAGCTGTTCAGGGTGTTAATCCTGGGCCTCAGGTCTGTCTCAGAGTCTTGCACTGAGCTGTTCACAGAGGCCCCTCGCCAGTGGTGGTCGTAGACACGCCAGATGGGCCGTCTTCTCCGGTGGCATTGGCACTTGAGCAGCCTGATGAAAGCTCGCTTGAACTCTTTGCTGGAGCACGGGTAGATGATGGGGTTCACACAGCTGTTGAAGTATCCCAGCCAGAAGATGACCTTGAAGACGATTTCAGAGGGCTTCAGAGATGGGAAGAAAGAACCTTGGGAGAGATTAAAAGAAATAAGTTTAGAAGAAGGGGAAGGGTATGGCAGCACATGGTGGCAAGGGTGGTGGTCAGCCCAGTCTGGAAGAGGCGAGACCTTCAGTAAAGGCTGAAGGTGTGATTCTGCTATTAGGTCCTTGGCTAGCAATGCCGTTGCCACCAGAGTGAAGAACTGGCTACTGCAGGACTGCAAGACATCAACCCTAAAGTGATAATGATGGACAATACTATGTCTTTGGCAGGAGCCTCCTAGCCCTCACTGTGGAAGGGCTCCTAGCAATGGACCCAGGACCCTCAAACACAGCCTAGCCATTGTGGCAAGCCCATAGAGCTTGGAGGGAGGCTGTTAATTGTTGCAGGAGGTACACAATTATGAGGAGTGGTGGGGATGAAGGATTTTTGGCACACCTCTCTCCAGATAACCCCTCCTCCCTGCCCCAAATCCAGCAGGCACGGTGTTTTGAAGCGGTGCACTCCAGAGGATAAAGTCCTGGTGCAGGACCCAACAGCCCCATGGCCAAATCTGTTTACCTGACCATGGGTTCTGCCATCCTACTCTGAATTGATGCAAGAGACTTGCACCCAAGAGATATCTTCCATACCTCAGGGCCAGGCTGCTTTCTGAGGCCCTAAAACAGGAGCTGAGGCCATCATTTTGGGGAACAGGTTCAGCGGTCCCCATGCCTCCCTGGTTTATCAGCACAAGGCAGCCAGGCCATGTCCTATTCCAGACCAGACAGTGAAAACTGTTGCTCGGCTGGTTTGCATGAGTTGGTTCTTGGTGCCTACCTCTTCCTACATGTTGTACTGCACAGTTCACCACTGCAATGTAAAAGGATGGCTACAGCCCTGTTGCCTGCACTGATGGAAGAGCAACAGCCCTTCACCTACTACACTCATGTATTTTAGGTCATCGATGTCACACACCCTCTGTTCAAACTTTGCAGTGATGCTAACCTGGACTCTTAAAGTGGGCTCAGATAATACCCACTGCTCCAAGCTTGTACCTGCTACTTGAAAAATCTTTTGTCTACCCCAACTCCTATTTATGCTTTTGTGCTGGAGGTTCACAGTGATTTTCTTGGTGAAAAAGCTGGAGTTTTTTTTTTTTTTTGCAACCAGAAGATGTCAGTGTTGCTCCCCCATGGCCCCATCACTTAGCTTTCCCCACTCAGATCTGAAATAACTTTCTGACTCAGCCTTAATTTCTTTTAATTTTAGCTCTGGATGACAAACTGTGCTGCCATGTGACTGAGCGTTAATTTGTATTTTAGTAAATAACATTAACTCTGGATATCATTATTATTTTCCCTGTGTTCGAAAGCATGGTGTCAAAACAGTATAACAGGTGCCAGGAGCCAGAAATTTGGGACTGCATAAAAGCAACCCAAGCTGTTTGCTGGAGAAAAACCATCATCCAGGAACCCCAGACCACTGGTTCCAGCAAAGTTTTTGTACACTCATCCCTAAAAATTGCAGAAATTGCATCCAGACTCAGCATTAGGTATGTGGCCTACTCCATCATGGGGATGTGGGTGAAGAAAGATCTCAGCATTTTCTGATGGTTAGGCAGGGAAAGCACAGATGCAGCCTTTCAGCTTAAATATCTGCCAAAGGCCAACCCCAGTCATAGGACTGGAGTACACACTGGCTGTCAATATGTGCTGAAGGAGGCATTGAATAAGGACAGTAAGCAGGACTGACGTCTCTGTACTGGAGAGACCTGGGGCCTTCATGGAAATGAATGGCATTTGCAGTTTAATGAGCAGCCGCTGGTGCTGTAGCCTGTGGTTTTGAACAGAGCAATAACACCAGGGTTAGGTTTTGTAGAGGCAATGACCCCACTTTGGTTGTTTCTGATTAAAGGGGTTTATTCTTTCTGGAACAGTGGCGAGCTTTATAGGTTGGCAATAAGCTGCTTGAATCGCCACTTCCAATTCTAACCACAGCAGAAACATCACCCCCGAGTGTTTAGCCAGGAGCTTTTAAACACCCCAGTGGTGCTGGGAACGATCGCCCTTTGCATTGCATGTGGCATCTCCTCCATTCTCCACCTGACCATGGCTTTGAGCCTTCCCCCTTTCTCACACTGCCCCCAACCCACCACCCTGGACCCACAGGCACCATCTGATGGTTTGGGCAATATGGAGCAGTGGTGGTTTTCCAAGTCCAGCAATCAATTCCTCTGCTCAGGCTCAGGTCTTGGCAATAGCAGATGGGTCTGTTTTCCTGCTCAGGCTGCTCCCTCTCCACCCTGCCCTGGGACCAGCCTCTACCCAGATCCCTATGCTCTCTGCAAGGGGTTCCCTGGCTCTCAGCCCTAAGATGTTGCGTCGTCCCAGCTTGAGCCTGCCATAGCTCAGTGTGAGCAATTGGGTCTAATACAGGGGAAGGAGCTTATTAAGCATGTAATCTTGCTCATACCCTTGTTGGGGAGAGGTTCCATGCCTCAGTTTCCCCACTGGAGAAAGCCCACTGGCTAATTACCATAAACTCTTTCACAGTGTTGCTGTCAACCCTTTTTGCAGTGTGTGCTGGGTTCTCAGGGAAGATGCAACTTTATGTAGCATTTTTTAACATTAATAGAGAGAGAAAAAAAACCCAAAAAGCTATGGTAACAAAGCAAATAAAAGAAGGGTCTCTTTAGAAATGGAACTAGTAATTACTGCTTGAGCCAGGCTACTTAAGCGATTGGTGCTTGCTTAAACAGCCTATGGTTGTTAAAATAATAATTTATATCTAGTGTTTAGCGGTGCATTACACAATGCAGTTTCTGTACTCCATGCTTTGTCTTTTGCATCCAGATAAAAAATACAAATTGGAAAGAAGAAAAAGCTATGAATTCTCCGAATTCCAACTTTGGCTGTTTTTCACCCACTGGAACCTTGTGTACATCTGAAGACAAGGGGCTCATTACCATCCTCATTACCATGCAAATAAGCGTGCCCCTTGGAAGAGATGTGTACTGAGTGCATCCATAGTTTCCTCATTCAATCACACTGGGATGAACAGAATGAGGCAGGGAGTCCCCAGAACAGGTCCTTGGCTGGTAACTTCGCACATGCTGGAGCATCAAACTTTCTTGATAGGCACTGGGAGGCTACACGTAAGGAAATGTTGTGGCGTCTTATTTGGGGACTGACTAAAGAATGGAAGAAATTAGCTCTTGCTTTCATACCCACAAATAAGCAACACCATTTTGAGAGAGGGACAGTTTTTGGACTGGGCTTTGTAACAGTTACTATATAGGAGCGTAGATGTCGTTAGGATGTGTGGAAGACAGTACTGAGTAATGGACACTTGAAGAGCTCAGGAAACACAGTCGGATATGTCCAAGGTCCAGAAATAGAAAATGGGAGTAAAACGTCAGGTATAACAACACAGAGTGATGCACCAGCACTTTAGCCTGATATCTCAGTGTAAGAGCACTTTTTGATTATCTGTCCTCAAAACCATCAAAGCCAGAACAGGGCAGTAACAAAGAACAGGAAACCCAAATATTGTAGGACCTGTGTCACAGTACAAGTTTGTGAAACCTGGTTTTGTTGGGATCCAGCAACCCCCTGCCATTCTGGAGCATCTGGGAACCCAGAGCCCTCACAGGGAGAGGACAACGGAGACTTGGCTTGCCCTTGCTCTGCTTGAACAGGACTGCTACTTTTGGGGGTAGTGCTCCCAGCAGGGAAGTCTCCATCCAACCTAACCAAATCCACACGTGAAACACAGAGACAGCCTGGGGAGTAGGGACAGACCTCTGAGGTGCCCCTTCTCCACCCTGACTGCCTAGCCAGTGATGCTCGCTCTCCTGGTGGATGGAAGATCCTGGTTGTATCTCAGTGTAGGATGCTCCCAGGTAGGGTGGGATGCAAAGCCTTGTCCTTCATATTGCCCACTGCCTTATTGAGCAGGCTCCTTGTTAGCTTATGGAGATCCTGCTGAGGACTTTGTCTTCTCCTAATAAATAAAAATTCTATAATAATACTGCTGGGGGCTTGAAAGTCCATTTGGGGCCTTTATAGCTTTCATCAGTTTATAAAAGGTCATTCCACATCTTGCAAAGTCTGATAGAGCTGGGTCTGAGCAAGGGCTGCAGGTCCTGTTGTAACCCTAGATAATTATCTTCAGGATCATTAAGAAATGAAGAAAGCTGCAGGTAAGCTCAGGGAAAGCCTGCCCACACTGTGCAAAGTGACTGGACTCACAGGCTAAACGTGACCTGAAGATTGAATTTCTTTGTTTTGGTGGTGCAAAAGTTGAGCCAATAAAGTATGTGCTCTGAAGTGACAGAAAAAAGTAATTTATTTGCTGTTCTTACAGCGTGTGTTTGTGCAGGACACACATACATGTTTCTAAGCTGTGTGTGTGCCTACACATTTTTTTCGTAGTTAATGTCACCCCCTTCATATCTGGGGAAAAAAACCAGCCAGGTACAAATCTCTGAAGCCATGGGCTTGCTCGCCAGTGCTGTGACACCCTGTGTTGGGTGGCTAGTGGATGCAATCTCCTCTCCACATATCCAAACACATATCCCATTTTTTTATGTTGTTTGAGCTAGCGCAATCTCATGAACTTTCCTTGTCCGCATTTCTCCACCCTGCCCTCCCCATGACTCACTCAAAGGTGATATCACTGGATTGTTTGGAGAGTTGCTGTTCCCAGTGTTCAGTGCTCAAAAAATTAAAGCAAAACAAGAAAAAAGACAAATGCACAAATGCAAATGGACCCAGTCCAATCTAAATTCTGGCCCTGGCTCCCAGTACACAGCCAGAATCTGTGAGCAGGCTTGCTTTCTGCCAGAGTTGGCAGAGGCATCTTTTTTTTAAAAGGTCCCTGCTTTACAGCATGTCCTGAATACTCTACAGCACAAAAGTGCTGCAGACGTGATAGCAGGTGGGTAAAAAACAAAGTGCCAAAGTCATGCACCAATGCTGTCTCACCAAGAGTGGGAAATACAAGGACCAGCAGGATTGTTCACACTGACAAGGGACTTCGCTGTTGCTTGGTGTGGGCTTTGTATGGGAAATGGCCCTGGACAAAAATAGGTTATGGACAGTTGGACCTTGCAGGTGTTGGTGGAATGCTGTGGAGAAGGTAAATAGAGAGCTATTATTCACTACAAGCAGCACCACAGGAGATGGAGACGAGCAGGTACTAGGTTAAAGGAAAAGAAGAGAAGATGGTTATTCTCACACCATGTTGTTCAGCTGTGGATGTCCCTGCAGCAGAAGGCTGTGGATGCGAAAAAATGATTGGCCAAACTCATGGAAAAGGAAAAATCTACCAAGATACAAACCACTCTGTTCTTGAGTTAGGAAGCTCCAGAAATCAATATATAGACCTGTGGTGGGGACAGGTGTCACATCACCCAAGCTTCTCCTGAATGTGTCCTCAAAGGTCAGGAGGGGTCTGAGGACTCCCTCAGAATGTGTCAGAGCAGCAAGTCAAGAAAATTGCAGCTGGTATAAGAAAAACCCTGATGTAGGAGGTACCGTAGCTGCTGAAGCTAACTGTGAGCTCTCCTGGTGAAAGAAAGAGTCAGTCTCTTCCTTCTTTTCTTTCTGTCTCTCACAAACTAGATTAATTATATCTGGTCCAAAGCAATCATGAGCTGCCACTTCCTTCCCATTACTCAGCTTGCATCCCTCCTTGCTAGCTCCTTCCCAGGTCCCCATGATGGACAACCTCCCTGATGCAGCTGCCAAGCTATGGAAGAATGGGCTGGCTATTGGCAAGGATTCCTGCCTATGTGTGGGACTGGGAGTCTCAGCTTCTGACCAGTCTTTCCCAACCTTCTCCTCCATCTGCTATTAACCACTTCCACTGGGCATCTCTAGGTGTATCAGGGTCCCTCGAGGGTTAACACCTCCTTGCAGCTGGTGGCGTGTCTTGGAGTGATGGGGGAGTTCACTGCCCTGCTAGGACGGATCCAAGAGCTGCTTGGCGTAGGGAGGAGGACAGCATGTTTGCAGTCACTCCAGTGTTTTCCCTGGAGGGCGATGGCATTGGGATATCGGGTGGAATTCCTCAGGCCTGTGAGCCTTCCAGCCAAACCCATAAACAAAGTCACAGATAAGCAACAGCTTCCGTCACGCCAATGAAAGCCCCAAGAGCTGCCTGTGTGCTTCTCTGTGTGTAGGCATGACTGCTTGCTCCAACTTCTGCACCCTAATCCGGTTGAGAAGAAAAGCAGGCAGAAGCTAGCCCCCCCGCCCCGCCCATCGCTGACCTTCTAGGCAGTGTTGTGGTGTCCCAAGTTGATGGTTGGAGAGGCCCTCCTGGAGAGCCCCTGGCAATGCCAAAGCCTATGGTGGGATGTGCCTGTCTGACATGCAGGGTCCCCATGGGGACAGAGGGTAGCCTGTGGTGTGGTGTGGCTAAGGGAAGCATGGTTTAGTCTGGGGTTGGTGGGGTGGTTGCAAAGACAGGGGAGACCAGCCTGGGTTGGGGTGTGGGGGTCAAGGGCTCTGAAAAACACCAACACTCTCAAGCAAGATCTTAAAGTTGAGGTCTGAGTGCAGTTTGCCTGTCAGTAAGAGAAAAGTAATGCAGCAGAGCCTTGCTCTGATCATTTACTGGTCTAATTCATGGTCCCCAAACCTGACCCTTAACCTCTAGGCAGTATGGTCCTAGGGATGTCTCCAAAGCTTTCCTCTAAGTTGCAGAACATCAGTAGACTTTGACTGCAATTGCACTTCATTCCCCTCAAAGCTCACATTGGAGCTTTTCTCAAAACAATCCCATGAATCTGGACCACTGATGGGAGCCATTGCCATGAGGATGTTTCTGAGGCATCGAATTACCTGAAAACTGTGGGTCTCTTCTGTGAATCATGTAATGGAATTTAGGTATCTGAGCAGGTCCCTGGGCTCCTCTTGCCATCAATGGTGTAGTTGGTAGGCTCTGTGGCGAGAATGGAGTGATCCATCTCATCCTAAGTGTAACCCTGTACTGGGCAGGTGGATCACACTAGGTCTCAGATGATTGGACCCAGACTCCTGGTTCACGGGCAACCACATCATGGGCATCCAAGGTTACTCCTGATGGATTTCACCCTTAATGCCATTGGCATTCAGTGGTCTCCTCCTCTCTTAGGAGATGTTGCCAAAGTTTGCCATGCATCAGTTTCTCTCCTGTGCAGGATAGGACTTTCATCACTGGATGAATTTCATCAGTGAGCCTCACAGTGGTGAAGGGTGACATAGTGAAGAGCCACACAGGTACATCTACACTGTTACCTGACAGAAAGCTAACAAGGAATTTTAAGTCTTGTGTTGTGCACAGTGCTAATTTGCTTAGCGTGGTCCAGCTGGACCTCTTCGGATAAATTTGGTCCAGGGAACAGTTCACTCCAGAGACCATTCCCAAAAGACTATAAGGACTTGACTATGCAGTCCTCTAACGTTGTCCCAGCAGGCTCTGCACCCTTAATTACCGCCATATGTCCTCATGCCACATCACAGGGCATGCAATGCAAAGCACCTCCTTCAGCCTGAAGATCCACTCTGGTGGGCTGCCACAGAAGACCCCCTGCTCTTCCAGAGATTCACAACTCCCACAAGAGAGTAATTATGTCATAGGACCACTGGGGCGCTGCATGGGGCCCAAGAGAGGCTTTGAGCCAGGTGGTATAAAGTACTTAGTCTGCTCATCTGCTCTTCAGCCCTTGTTCTCAGGGCTTGTGACCATAATGTGGCTTTTTTAAATTTTATTTTATTTTTTTTTTAGCAGTATACCTGACCCCTAGTAGTTACCTCGGTTCCTGAGCGAGTTGTAGATAAACTTGTGATTTGCTGGATATTACTGGGAATGTACTTATGTGATACTATAGATAGGTGAGGGGGCCCAAAGAAGATTCAACATGCCAAGTTTCTTGGGAGGGCACTGACCCTTCATTTGGGGACACACAGCTGAAAGCAGCAGCAGCAACACCCCAGAAAGTCATTACATTAATTGCATTCTCCCTCCAAGGACCCAGATTGTCCCATGCTAGAACCATTGCTAGCTTCATTGCCCTGAACTGAATATATTACTTTCCATCTTTCATTAGGGATCTAGAAAGAAGAAAGTCTTGCTCAAGATGATAAAGGAATAATTAATTTATCCCTAGGGATTGTGACCTGCCACTGCACAGAGGCTGATCTAAAGATGCACAGAGCCCTGGGTCTGTAGAAGGGCCAAGAAAGGATTCCCTTGTTTTCCAACTCTGTAGCCCTGTGGCATGATGACAAAACCATCCTTTTGAAGTATATATGCCAGCAGCATGAGGACTGAGAGTTTTTCCTTGCTTCTTGAATTTTAAGAGGAGCTGTGGGGACCCTACTCAGGCAGGACTAGGCAGAGGAAAGGGGAAGAGATTTTGAAACCACACCCGGACTTGAATACCACAAGTCAAGCTCACTCTATAACAAAGCGTTTAAAATGATTAAGGCAATGCTGTCATAAGGGAATGAAGATCAGGACCAAATATCTCCTTTGCATGTTGTGAAAGGCAATGCTGGCCCATCAGCTTTCTCATGCCTGTGATGAAGCCAGGACCTGGGCTCTGAGGGCTGCTGCTGACCATTGGTCCTGGGCCACCTGATGAGTTCATCATCATGAGTGCTTTGCATGAGAGCATGGCTGGTTCAGTTTTAAAAGGGAACTGTACAGAGGGTAGCCCCAAGCTTGCTTTTAGACACTGTCCTCTCCATGCCCTCAAACCAAGCAGTCCATTAACTCACCTCAACACTGCCCTGCCTAGGAGTAGACTTTTTAGCTGCTTGGTTTATCTTCCAAGAAGAAGGGCTGGGCAGCAGATTCAGAGCCACAGACAATGTTGAACATGGCAGGGTCATTAGGAAGATGGGCTTTGAAAGTGAGTCACAAGATTAAAAAGAAGACAAAGATGTAAGCTTGTTTCATCTGGCTTCTGGTACAGACTCCCTTAAAGGTAATATTTCTGCAGTGTTTCTTATGCTTGGGAAAGATGCACGTGTATCCAACTGCCTATTCGTTAATGATGCACAGATAATAGGCTGACTCCAGCCCCAAAGGGGACTTTAAAACAAATCTTAAAATCATGAGACTCAGCAAAAGAACATAAATAAAATCAGGGGGGGAAAAAAAAGTCTAGAAGATTGGCCAGTCTGGCAAATCCAAAGGGAGATATCAGGAAGGTTCTTATTTGCCAGATGCAAATGAAAAAAAAAAAAGTCTCCTGAGAGAAGGAAAAAGTCAGGGTAACTGAGTTGCATGTCAAGAGCTCTTGTCTTGCTGTCTGAGCAGGAAGAAGACTAGAATCCACGTGCTGATGTTAGAGTGAGCAGGGCAGAGACCACAGTGAGATTCTTGCCTGGATGGTTAAACAGAGGAAACACGCTTGGAGCAGTCTTTGAAAAGAAAATTTCCATCTGGCTCAGGATCTGAATGAACACAATGGCCTTGTAGTGTTGCTAGGTTCCCTCCAGGGCAATGCAAAAATCAGTGTGTCATTCAGAGAGGAGCACTCTCATGGCTCGCCATTCTGCAAACACGGGAGTGTTCTCAGCATGAAGGTCTTGCTGCATCTGAGCCTGGGAGTCTCTTCTCTGCATGATGGCATCTTGGGCACATTTCTGGGTAATGCAGCCAGTATGACCAGCCCTTGGGGAAGGGAAGTATTCATGGACAAGCTGACTAGCTGCCATTTGCAGCAGGAGTAAGCCATAGGTAGAATGTCTCATGGGCAAAAATCCAACCATAGGCATAGGTTGCGAATAACAATAAGCGAAGATGCTGCTCATCCAAGTCCTGTGTGAGCTTACCAGTGACTCAAACAGTATGATGGCAAACCGTGTAAATTCTTGGCCTTGGATAACTTTGTCCTTAACAGCTGGCTTGCATAATGCTCTCTTTTAGTCGACCATCACTCTTCTCACTAGGAGGCTATGGCCTTAGCTTCCTGATGCTTGCATTGCTGACTCACTGGTGTGACTTGGTTAAGCATAGGAGGCTAGAGCCATTTTAGATACCCCAGTGTATCTTGGTCTACTGCTAATCTTTCAAAAGGGCCTGGGTCCTCTGTAATTGTCTCACATCAGCCAGAACTGCGCAGGTGCCTCAGGAACCCTGGGGTGGTTCAGATGGCACTAGAGAGTGGTGTTTAGACTACTGAATTGAGCCCTGGATGTCTGGCTTTTAATCTAGCACAAATCCAGCTCACCAAAATGAATCTCATATGACTGGTGACAAACTACCTTGGTCTTCGACCTATCCATCACCCAAGCAAACCTGCGCTATGCCAAGTCAGTGTCGGGGCCACAAAGACTTTTAATCCAGTGGTTTTATGCACAGAGAAGCAAGGCAGATTGTCTCCTCTTAAGTCCTTGCTTTGGAGTCTTGTGGCAGTTAGTTTAGGAGTGCAGTAGGTCAAACTCACCACAAACAAAAGCCTTCCTCTTCTCACCCTGTGACATGAGGAATTGCCTCAAGTGATCCCTTTTTAGGAGGCACAAGCAGAAGCTACCCAGCAACACAGTACATCACTATCATCAGTGTCTACTGCGGGTTTCTGTTCCCTTCCTGATGGGCTGCAGGATCCATCAGGAAAATAAATTGTCACATGGGATTTCTCAGGAGTGGAGGCAAAATTCAATGTGGGGTTCGTTAGGAATACAGCCTTCACATTCCTGTCTGTCCAAAGCCCCCTGTAAAAGGAGGTATGCGGGTTATGGGGGAATTTCTACTTGTTTGGGATCCCAGTAAGCTTCCATTGGCAATCCAGTGGATCAGTGTTTCAGTATTTTGCCCAGGTACTTCAGTGGCTGACAAGCTAGCTGAGACACTTTCCTGATATACCCTGAAACCATCTTACAGGGTTTAGCTTTTAAAGCCTGGGATAAACAGAGGGGAGAATTGATGCTCTCAGCTGGGTGGAGATTGCAGACTGTGGAAGGGACAAATGTTGGGAGAGGTTCCCAATAGACCTCACACTAATGTAACATCTAATCGATAGTAGGAAATACTGCATGACCTTCTTTGTTAAATGTTCCTTTCATGGACTGCTCTAAAAAATCAACAAGAACTTTGTGATTATCAGCATTATTATTTAGAGAGATGAAAATATTGTATATAGAGGGCAGAGAACTTAGTTAAATACATACTGAACTAAGAATAAACCCAAGGGAAAGAGGTGCCAAAAAGGACTCTGGAGGGTCAGTTGAAGATTCACCGCAATAATCTACTTGAGAAAACCCTAGGTATTATGACAAGAAAAGCAACGACAAACCCCCCAGAAATGTGGGTAAGTTAGTAGAAGCACTGCTGTGACTTAGCCTTGTGATGACTCCTTTGACAGATATATTTTATGGAATGTCATCCAAGCTTTTTTTGGAAGAAGATAGAAAAATGTTTCTTCAGCCCTTGACACAAAGAGGTCTCTGCTTCTGTGCCTATAAATAGTGAATGGACATAGCACAGGGCTTTAGATGAATGATTCTCCAACTTTTCTGAACCAAAAACTTAACCCTCATCATTTTTTTCAGACTGGCTGGCTCCCTTATGCCCTGGTTTTCCATGAACCATTTACCAAGCCTTCATGGACCATCAAGGCTGGAGACCACAATTTGGGAACCACTGTTCTAGACTACTGGTTCTTGCATTTAGTGGAAGACACAATGGCACTTTGTGGTGAGCACTCCAAGTGGCTTCTTCTGTGCAACACCTTTTAATAGCTTCCTTAAACCCCCCTTTACAAGCAACTGCTGTTCCTCTGTGGCTACTGCAAACAGAAGCCTGGCTTCAGCTGACCTCCAAGATAAAATGTCCCTTTCTGTCAAGCTGTCTCCTCCACTCTGGTCAGAAACATTGAGAACATGTTTTTTCCAACCAAAGAGCAAGCTTGGGAAATCCTTTAGAAAAGGAGTGGAGGGGAATGATTCTCAAGCAAGTCATCCAAGTCTTGGAAAAACCACTGTGTTTGCTGGGTCGGACCCAAGACTACTCTTTGTTTTTCCAACTCAGAAGTTCTTTTCTCTGCACTTGGTTTTCTAAGAATGTGAACTCACCCGCCCCGTCCTGTTTACAAGCTCGTAAATATGTAGATCAGATTTGGCTACGGGATAGGCCTTGGAAGGGCTGAATCCTGCTGGGAACACATGGCATTTTATGTACAGTGAGGCCAGATCCGAGCTACACAAAAGAAAAAGGCAATTTTTCATTGGGCCCAACCCAACCCAGGAAAGAATTCTCCCCCAGAGCAAAATGTGCGAGTCCTGACTTTAACTTACAGCGCGAGTTGAGCAGAATGTACCTTGGGTGGGTGAACATCACCAGGAACCAAACAGAGATAACACCATTGACCTAGAAGGATGCTACAGTGGAAAGTTTACTTAAGCTGATTACTGGCAATGCTGGTGGCCCCGAGTCTGGAGAACTTGCTAGTGGCGGGACGCCAGTGGTTGGAAAACACACTATCAAGGGGAGGTGTGGGAGCTTCCTCAGCGCATTTCCACCGTGCCGGTCCCAAGGACATTCTGTTTATATCACAATTGGGCAGACAGCACGTCACCAGCTACGGAGCCTGGCACCACAGCACTCACAGCCCGTGCCCCTGCTCCCGGCGTCACTGGCTGTGAAGGATGCTGAACAGCATCCCTCAGAGAGCTGCACCACTGGACCCGGGTGCTGTGACGTCGTGGAGGAAAGGGTGGGGAAGAAAGGATGGGGGAGGTTGATATTTTCAGCTCTGATGAAAAATCGGGACTGGCTTTGCACGCTCAGGAGGGTTTTTTTCAAGACCAGCCAGCCAACTTCTTGTTTCTTTTCAGGCTTGGAGGGGAAAATCCTCCAACGCCTGCCCTGTTTCCGCACCCAGCTCCAAGGCACAGCCCTTCTGGCTTTAGCATTCATGGAAAAATCTGCAGAGTTTCTCATCGCTTGCCTTCTCTTTCTTTCTGTTTTCTTTTTTTTTTTTTTTCCCAACAAGAAGGGAAATGTAAAAAAAAAATCATATTTCCTTCTTCTCCCCCAATCTGGAATTATTCAGGGGAGATAGCAAAGAGTTGCTCTGTCTCTCGCTTGCCCTGAAAGCCAGCTTTCAGCTGATACCAAGCTCTAAAAACATTGCACTTCAAAAAGAGATGTTTTCCCCCTCTCAGAAAACAATGGGTAAGTGTAACAGGGCTCCAAAAATATATCAGGAATGGTGAGATAACAACATCCTCCTTGCTCCCAACAGTTCCTGAAGCCCTTAACTTGAAGGGATGAAGTCTTTGGTTACCTACAAAGGCTCCCTCTTACTCGGTTCTTTCCCCCGTCTCCACGGGGAAGGTCATGTCATCTGTCTGATATGACCAGTTGTACATCACTTATCTGGTTATTCGGCAGTGATGCACTTAAGCCATATCTCTGTGGGTACAGCAAACAGGGACAGGATAAGGGACCAGTTTTCGACCACCAAAGGGCACCCAGCCTGTTGGCATGGACCCTGGCATTACTTTGGCATGGTCATGGGTGCAGCGGGTTGCAGAGCCAAAGGATCTACCTGCATGCAGATCTCTGTTTGGGAGGGTTTAGTTGTGGCAATGCCAGGCACATGGCTAACAAATTGACCCCGATGCCTTTAATTTGCTAGTGTTGATGTGATGGGGGATCACACTTTGTGCTAGGTGCTGTACAAACACAAAGTGGTGGGAAATCCAGTCCCTGAAGGTGGTGTTTGCTTGCCCCCACGACAGCACACAAGGTTTGTACTCCAGGATTTGTGATCCAGCAATACGTCTGGCAGTGTGGATGGGAGAGACTGTGTAGGTTGCGCCACATCAAGGGAAGAGAGAGCTTGCGATGCCCAGACTCGAGCAGTCTCCAGCACATCTGGTGGCATGATATAACCATGCACAATGGTGTCAGGACCTGTCAGTGGGAAGGAGTAACAAGCCCAGAAAACCCATACTATTGATATTTTCTGTTACCTGAACAATCTGCCTGGATGTCATGGCTTAATAGAAAGTAAAATGACACAAGAGGCAAAGACTGGCTGCCCGGTTGTCTTAGCCTCAGAGCTGAGCCTGGGACAAGCACGAAGGGATGCTGGGAAAGACCAACCATCGTATCAGACCACAGCAGCAGACCAACCATCATATCATGGTGGTTTTGTTTAAGCTTTACAGCCACATGGCATTTTAAGGAGACATTTCAGGAGAGAGAATGCAAGAAACTTACTGCATTGCCTGGTTTAAATGCCTGCACAGGGCAATGGGATCTCTGGTGAGAAGAGATGAGTGTCTCAAAGTGCCTCATTATGATGATGAGGCTCATTCTCCACTGACATGCTTCCTGCTCCATCTCTGCCCTGTCTCTATTTCTTTTTTAATCTCTGATCCTAAAGGGAAAGGATGAAAATTTGCATTCAATTTTCATGGCAATTTGAGTACATCCCATGAGATATCTGCCTGCCTCTCTTGCCTTTTCATTAGACAAACAAGCCTTTTTGCCTCCTGTTCTCTTCACTCACTGCTCAGAAGTAATAGCCATGGGATCTCGGATGCACTCCCTGTCTTGCTGTGGCCTTGACTCCTAATTAACATTTGGATATGCTAATTTCACATATTCACTTCTCGTTCCAGGGAAGTGACCTTAAGTGGACTTGCCACCCCTCCTTAGGAAAGTGTTGCTTTTGAGGACAGCCCCTGTCAAGACTGCTGTCATCCCAAGTAATTATTATCTCCTCTTCTTCCATCATCACCAACTAGTTTCTGACTTGCCACCTCCATCTTAGGAGACTTTGATGGGTCTTCATGCCAAGGGAACAAAAAACCCCTATGCCATGTAAAACTTGTTTTGCTTGTGCACTTCTACCAACAGTGTTGTCTAAAGGCAGGGACTCTGGGGGTCCAGTGAGGGGCTGCAAACAGAGGTGTTCAGTCTTGTCTTGTGCAATGAATCTATGGCTGGGTAAAGAGACTTTATATTTGCCGTGAACCATAAATGGTTCTTTAGAGGAGTATCATAGAATCACAGAATCATAGAATCATTTAGGTTGGAAAGGACCCTTAAGATCATCGAGTCCAACCATTAGCCTAACACTGCCAAGTCCACCACTAAACCATGTGTCTAAGTGCCACATCTATACATCTTTTAAATACCTCCAGGGATATCTTTCCTTCCAGTAAGAGCTGATGAGTTGCTTTTACAGCTACCTCCCTCACAGAAAGGCTGTCAAGGCTGTTGGCGAAAAGGCATGTGTGATCCACCTAGGAGTAGTGTTTCACAGAGTGTTAGTAATAATAATGCAAGCTCAGACCATAAAAAGCCAAGAACGGTAACAGATGAACCAGACCAAGGAAAACTGAAAAATGCAGGTTGCTCGTTTGGAAAATCAAGTCCCAATTTGGTGCCCACAGTGCAGAAAAGCAGCCAAGGAGCCAGAAAATGCTCTGAGGAGCTCTATGAGACAATGCAGAAGTCTGGAAAACTTGACTTAGAGCATAAGATTAAAAGATCTTCATCTACTGGCATTAGCCAGGAGAAACTCAAGCAACTTGCTCATGCATTACTGTGAAATACAGAGGAAGCTGTTTCTGATAGCAAACGTATCTTTACTCTAGCCTAGAATAGTAGAAAAAATAATGGCTTGAAGTTATAGCTAGATAAATTTACCCTGAAAATAAAGCAGTAATTTTTAATAGCAAGGGTATAAAGCAACTGGAAAAAGCATAACTAGAGACATGAGTTCTCCATTATTTGTAGTCCTGAGTTAATGCTGAGTGTCTTTCTAAGGAGAAAACAGTTTTTGAGCAATGGGGGAGTTGAAGAAATTATTGAACAAGGCACTTAGGGTTGCAATCATCCCTTCTATCCTTGCAAACTACAACTATGATTAGCAAACTCCATTCCAAAATGTGGTAGGTCTTGAATATAGAAGAGTTGTAAAAATCATCATGTCACAGAGGGTCTTCAGACATGATAAGTGCAAGAACTGTTTGGGAAACAGTTGGTCTGTTCCAGAAACTGCTTTAATTGGGAATAGCAGTGGACCTTTATTCCCTGCCGCAAGATCTTTCCTGGGGTTTGACACACATATGTGGTGATGTCTACATTTCTATGCATTTGATCTTAATTAGAGGGACTGACAATGAGTCAGGCATCTGTGTTAAGGGGTTTAATAGAGTATAATGAAGGTTTTGCTTGTTGGGGATCATGTCAACATTTAATTAATTACAATGAGCTACAATGTTGGTATTTGAGACCAGTTAGTCCCTCCGCACTCTCACATCCAGAGCTAATATCCTTTGGTGTGCTACTAATTACCCAGAGCAAACAAAGCTGGGAAGAAATAAGCACTGCAGAGTGCTTTCTGGGTCCTTCTTCTTAAGGCAATGCCATGAGCAGAGACCTGAGCCAGCTTTGAACAGTTGTTCAGGTCCCAGCAGCATTAAAGCTGCATTTTTTGTGCTGCTGAAGAAATCAATGTGTGACGTGCTAATACTGCTCTGCAGCTCTGGGACAGCTGGTGGGAGCAGCCTTGGGTGTTCTGGTGCTGTGCTGCGTGGTGCCTGACTGCCTGCCCTGCCTTGTATTTGTGGAGCCCATGGCCCACTGGGGAGTGGTTCTAAGGACCCCCAAAGGAGCTGGAAGAACAGATGTGTTGATGTAAAACTCCATGAAAAAAGTGCTTTTCTAGTAACACTCCTTTCTTCTGACCTGTGAGATTTCCTCTCAGTCCACCAGAAAATGTATAACCAAGACCAAGAGAACAAAACCCCTTCAACCAACCAAAATGGCTTGTTAAATAAAATATCTTCTTTCTCCTTCCTACACCTAGTGCTTTCTCTGTGGAGACTGTCCTAAGGCCCCCATCAAAATATCCTGTTCCCTGTCACGGCAAGCAAACAGCTTCTGCCAGTGACTCTCTCCTGTGCCTTCCTTTCTGCAGTTGCATCTCACACTCTTAGGGACAGGTGCCAAAGGACATACTCTCGTTCCTGGCCATGCCCAAATGAGGAATATCAAACCCAGGGCAGCCCTGACTACAAACACTTGGTAATCTCTGCCAGTTGCTCAGTGGCACTGGAGTCCTGCACAGCATCAATCCTAAGACTTGGGAGGCTTTGCATCCCTGTGCTCCCATCACCCTGCATTGCTTCTCCTCTTGGTGGTGGGTAGGTGACTGCTTTCTTTCACCATTCCCTCTACCTTATTGCTCTCCCTAAGGTTTCAGGCAGACCACCTTATTTCCTTGGCCTTTTACATCCTGTTCGATGTTGGCTGCCTGCAGCCTTTTCCTTTGCTGTGCCCCTGACACCCATAAGGAGTGAGGTAGACATCTTCTGAGAGCCTCAGAAATAGAGTTAGCCACACCAGAAACCAGCCTAAGTCTTCAAGGTAAGCCACAGGGACAAAAGCAAGTGATGGGATGGCATCACAGCTGCTTTCATATTTTTCCAGGAATATACTAGTTTCCCTCAATGAGTATGTCTCAGCCCCATGAAGGTAGGTCAGGGAGGAAGCAATGAAGTTGCCCTCAAATGTCTCTCAGGTTGAATGCCTCTGGGCTTGCATGCCTGCCCATGTAGATCCATGCAAAAGGAGGTTTTTACTGTGGGTTTTTTCAACTTAGCTGAGTCCTTTGACTCCAGGTGTCAGATACTTTGTAGGAGATAACAGGCTTTATCATAAAAAGATCTCAAATCCTATGACCGTAGCACAGGACCATCTGGGATATTATTTTGTCCTACCTGCAGGTATGACATCTGAGTTTTCAACAACCACCACCTTGCTTATGTCATTGAGAGGTCCCTTTACCTCCTGCTGGCCCAGAGGACATGGGGCTGCTCTCCTCAGTGTCTCATTTGGGGTGAATGTCATCTGCAAGGTACTGAGGGAAATCCTTGAGGAATGGTACTTTCAAAACCTGGCAGCTCTTCTGGGTCAGACTGGGTGGCTAGAGCTGGTCCACTTTGCACAATGAAATGAATATTAAGAAAATAGTAATAATGATAATAAAAAATCTCTGATGTATTGCCCAGGATGCTTTTTGAGGTACAGGAGAGATAGACTTGAAAGCCTGAATGTGAATGTGGCAGAGAAGTGGCTGGAACCTGAAACTCTTAAGTCCCTGGGAAGCATGTCAGCATGACTATGAGAGAAGGGGAAGGCTTTTTTTCAGTGAATACCTTGAAAAGCACTGCAGGCAAACAAACACATTTCCCTCCATGCTAGATCTCCAGCTGGAGCTGCAGCACTGGACTCTTCCCGGATGGCTGGAAAGGGGGGGTGCTCGAAAAATCACACCTGTGTCTCAACACTCCTCCTTTCTAAGGGTCAGATCTGCAGGTCCACCCCACACTTTGGATCTCTCTCTTATCGCTGTGCCCCTTTTTTGGGAGGAGCAGACTGTTATGCTGAGGACCCAGCTGCAGCTCTAAGAGGCTTTACAGAGTCTGGCCTGGCCTTGTGTCTCTACTGCCTGCCAAGCAATCACTGCTGATGAGTGCCTTAATAAATATAGTTTATTCCAAGTGTACCTTGGATGCTGAGCTCTCTGTTGGGCTAAGCTTGATGACACACAATGACCTCCTGGCATTTGTCTCTAGAGGAAAGCAGATAAGACCCCTGATCCCAGCTTTTCCAACTGTATATGCGGATGGATGCTACCTCCCAGTTGTACATCAGGCCACGTAGCATCATTCAGACACCCTGGCCTTTTCAGCATATGCATCTGAATTCCAGAGGGCATGACTCAAGATATCAGGGAATGTGGCAATAATTACTGTTTGCAGCCAGACAACTCCTTTGCTGTTTTAAAAAAATTGCTTTTCTAACTGAACCAGGCTCTTACTTCAAATCTGGATGTACGTGTGTGTGTTGGGGTGTGTGCATGAAGAAAAAGCTGTTTGGGCTGCTATTTCTGTATATGGGGCCCAAAACACAGAGAATATATGAGGCTTGGCACTTCTGCCTTCAACTTTGGATATCTGGAGCACCCCGAGTGTTTTTGGATCCTCCCATTACACTTGGAAAGCCCAAATCACTCCAGTCCACTGATGATATTACATGAAAGTAGGGCTTATTCGGTTCCAAAACTGCACACAAACATGTGGCTGCCCATTGTCTAATTTCTAGGGCTGAGTCTTTACAGGTGCATTTTGTTTTTTCTACTGTCCTCCAAGCTTGAAAGCTCAGATTAGCTCAGCTGTGCTTGCCCTGGTCTGATAACCTCTTTAATACCTCTTAGAAGTAACTACAAAACATCAATACGCTCCCATTACTAATACCATTAAGTCCATGTCTGAGCAGAAAAGAAGGAGCTCCCTGCCAGGCTTGGAGTTGACCCTGGGCTGATCCTGGATCCAAGCAAACCCATTTCAGATTTGCTGAGAGGTCTCTGCACAAAACATATTGTGACAGATGCTATATACTTGAGAAGTGGGCCCATGTGAACCTCATGAGGTTCAACAAGGCCAAGTGCAAGGTCCTGCACCTGGGTCGGGGCAATGCCTAGTATCAGTACAGACTGGCAGAAGAAGGGATTGAGAGCAGCCCTGCCAAGAAGGACTGGGGGGTACTGGTGGATGAAAAGCTGGACATGAGCCGGTAATGTGCGCTCATAGCCCAGAAAGACAACCGTATCCTGGGTGGCATCCAAAGAAGGGTGGCAAGCAGGTCAAGGGAGGTGATTCTTCCCCTCTACTCCATTTTCATGTGACCCCACCTGCAGTACTGCATCCAGCTCTGGGGTCCTCAGTACAGGAAAGACATGGACCTGCTGGAGCAGGTCCAGAGGAGGGCCACAAAAATGATCAGAGGAATGGAACACCTCTGCTATGGAGAGGGTTTGAGAGTTGGGATTGTTCAGTGCCTGGAGAAGAGAAGGCTCCAGGAAGACCTTATTGCACCCTTTCAGTACTTAAAGGGGGCTTATAAGAAAGATGGGGGCTGTAGCAATAGGAAAAGGCGTAATGGTTTTAAACTAAAAGAGGGTACATTCAGACTAGATATAAGGAAGAAATGTTTTGTGATGACGGTGGTGAAACCCTGGCACAGGTTGCCCAGGGAGGTGGTAGATGCCCCATCCCTGGAACATTCAAGGTCAGGTTGGACGGGGCTCTGAACAACCTGATTGAGTTGAAGATGTCCCTGCTCATTGCAGAGGGGTTGGACTAGATGACCTTTACAGGTCCCTTCCAACTCAAATTATTCTATGATTCTATGATTGATGCAGAAGTAGATAACCAGGACTCGGCTGAGATGCATCACTAGTAGAAGAGACAATAGCAACAACAAAGACAATTAGATTGCCGAAGGTGAGTTAGATGCTCCGGTGTACCTCCCTAACTCCCTTGAAGATAAAATGTCAGCTTGTAATAGACATTTCAAGCTGTTATGTTGCTCAGGTTGTTTCTGGAAAATGTGCAGTTCCCAAGACTTTGCTGTTCCTCCAAACTTCTCCTATGAAGTTCTCTCATAGACCTGAATGGCAGCTCAGAGCAACCACAAGTTTCCTTGCAGGCTCACCAGGCAGTAGGAAGGTTTCCCCATTAGGCCAGTCAGGTCATTCCCCCAGCTGTTTGCTAACAGTGAAGGAGGCTGGAATGGACTCCTTCTGAGTTCAGCTGGATTTCATCCTCTTTGTGCCAGCAAAGCAAACATGAAGAAGCCAAAGATCAGAATTTGCACTTCTCTGCAATAAAAGCTTCGCAGCCCCATGAAGTCTATGTGCTTCCCCAGTTGGAAATGCATGGGGAGGTGCTGTATTCAATTCTCCTCTGGAAAGCAAAACAGTAAGCTCCTCAGCAGATCTGTCCTTACTCCATGTTTACAGCAAAACATGGGCAGATGAAAAGATTGACACTTCAGATTTCTGCTTTGGTAAAGAAATGGGAATGTCAGCTCAGAGTCCTAGCTTGGCAGTGGCACATCCATTTGAAATGAGGATAAGCTCTGTGGATCCCAGCTGCCTCTGGAGGTGGCTGATCCTATAGCAAAGAGCAAGAGAAGCAAGAGACCTGTGCAGTGTTCACCTAGGTGCACACATGAAGTCAAGCCTCACTTGAACATGCAGTTGGTGGAAAAAATACAGGCAACGATATGGAGGGAGCAGACAAAATATTTGCACAATACTAGACTTTGTTAATCTTCATGGTTGGACTGAAACAGTTTAAAGAGGAGGATGTGCACCGGATGACAGAGAGGAAGAATAAGAAAGATGGCTTCAACAAGCCAAAACAGCTGGGACCCAGATTATGAGGGGTCTTCAAGGGTAAGATTAACCTCACAAATTGACATGCAAATTTACTTATCTGCACGTGAGTGAAAGGCTCAATTACAATGCCCGTGCAGAGGTACCCTACGCGGTTTGGCATAATACAGGACATCCAAAACTTCTACGCCGGACTAGCAACTATGACACAGGACCTACAAGAGATGTGCTGCTTTCTGGAGTAGAAATTGGAAGCTAGTTGGATCACCCTGGTATATCTTTGATGGAAACAGCATGACGCCCCATACCTCCCTGCATGGTAATGAGAGTTTAGGTAGCTACTTCCTGTGTAAATGCTTGGACACATATATCTATCTTCTGGAGCATTACTATGCCAGCCAGTTTGCCCTGTTTGCATATTCATTGTCAGTTTGAAGCTTGCCTAGGAACATCCCCACCACTGGAACAGACAATTCCGTGAAAGCAAAAAGGAATGACTTTGGACCATACAACCAGCACAAGGCATGGGGTGGGAGAGGAACCTCCCAAGGTCTATTCCCAAAAGGCAGCTTGCACACAGCCACCCTGTTTTGAAGTCTGAGAGAGTTCACTAGCCAGGATGAAGGCTGTCATCTGCCAGCTGGCCTCAGAGTCTGGGAACTTCCAAGGCATTTAGTTTACTGGTATAGATGCAGATTACTTCTCTGAAATTTTGAGACACAGGTGGGCATCAGCTGTCTAATGATATGGGCCTAACATACCGGAACAAAAGGCCAAAGTGGAATAACTGAAGTATAACAAACTGGGTCAGTTATAACGTTACTGACTTATATGGCTCTCCAGTTGGATCTGATTTTAGAGACACATAACAACTGAGTTTGGAAGGGATGTCTGGAGGTATCTGGTCCAACCAGTATTAAAAACACGGCCAAACAGCTTTTCTGTGCAAACAGTAAAGAGCATGGCGCTGGTGCCCATCTCTCCCATTGGGTTCTAAGTGTCTGGTCAGAAATCTGGAGATTTTTCTAAGTCACTAAATCAAGCAAGGCATGGCAAAGCATGCCATGGTTGAGGGTGGTAAAATTCCAGCATCATATGAATGATGTTATATTTTTTACAAGTGACAATATTCACAAGCTGTACTAAAAAAAAATGGAATCAAATCAGGCTTTGCTTTTAATCTTTTTTTAGAGATAAATAATTACTTCTGAATAACAGATATCATGGTTTCATGAGTTTAACCTACATGAGATAATCTGTACTCCTTTGAAAGTTATGCTGCTTGGAAACATCTGCTGATAAACCATACTCTCAGCCAACTCACACCATGAGACAATCATCAGCTCAACTTCAGGGAAAGGGTGCCGATGTGCATGTTGTGTGCAGGGCAGTCCTAGGATAAAGCAAGCCAGTTACAAGAGACTGGGGCAATGGAGTTATTGGGAAAGAGGAGGCAAATTTTGCAAAGGCTGAAGCTATTAATCAGGAGTTGGATTTAGGGTCAATTTATATCACGCAGTTTATACTTGCACTGTTGTTAGATGGTAGAGCTTTTTCCTCAACAATAACCCATACAGAACAGGCTTGTAGTGATGTAGATACTGCCTGAATGAAATGAAGCAGCAAAAGCAGACTTGCACACTGGAACCAGTTTCATAGCACCAGGGCAAACAGAAATTCCCATGTAATGGAAATACTCTACTACTTACTCACTAAATAGGCCAGATCCAGTTTCTCTGGCCTGAGGTCAAGGGAGGGACTAGATCATCTCTTAAGACAATTTCCAGCCCCAACCATCCATATTTCTACAAATCCAGTGATGCAAATCCCCATGATTTTAATGTGACAAGATGGAATTGTTAAGACTCTTTTTTTTTCAGTGTGTCAATACATGCTTGGGAACAAAGCTGTCTGGTTTGTGGGAAGTTTCAGTGTTTGATATCTGTTTTCTTTCAAAACCAGAATGCAATAAAATAATTAATGAAAATTTCCAAGGAACTATAAATTTGCAAAAATGAATTCTAAGAACCTTCAGTGCACATGTTGTCTAAAAGGGATGTATCTCTGGAAACCTGACAACTACTAGCTGATGTGGAAACACTTGTTAATCCATGGAGCTAGTCATGCCAACAGTCAGCCACCACTAGACGGATCTGCGCCGTAGAATAGTCTTCCCCTTCTCTCTCTTCTCAAGCCTCCCCACCCACAGGGTACAGAAGATGCAAAGTCCTCAGCCAGCTATGTTCCCTGAGCTTTTCTTGAGCTGAGCAACACAGGAGATCAGGCGGTGGAAGTCCTCTGATTCTTGGAATTTATGAATCTGGGAATCTGGAGTGTCTTAAAGTCTCCCAAATTAGTGTACTTATAGCGGGAAGCCTTGAAGCATGAGAAAAC
Source organism: Pandion haliaetus (assembly GCA_013401275.1). Classification (NCBI taxonomy): domain Eukaryota; kingdom Metazoa; phylum Chordata; class Aves; order Accipitriformes; family Pandionidae; genus Pandion; species Pandion haliaetus. The sequence continues at coordinate 158,765 of VYZV01003267.1, read as the reverse complement.
CCTTTCTGGAGCCAGAGTGCTCAGGGCTTCCCGTTTACTTGCATTAGATCCAGGAGGCAACCCTGCGTTAGCACAGAGCCGCCAAGGTTTTCACTCTGCCGGTTGCATGGTAAGAAAGCCATGGAAAATTGGCATGAACGGGCTGCTCTAGAGCTATGGGTAGTGATTGAAGTAGAGGTTGTTAAACCTGGGACATTTCCACTTGGTTTTCCAACTGGTGTTTTCCAATGAAATCCTCCTTCACTGGCCAGTGTCCAGACCTGCTACTTGGGAATCTTATGAGTTCAGCATCTGCTTAAATGCTTCACTTACTTGGGCCATTGCACCCAGGAGAATGACAAGTGCTTTGCAGATGTGCAGGAGGCTGAATCCATGCCCCAAACATTGCAACAAGAAGGTCAAATGAGACTGATTTCATTTGCTGCTGATTCTGCATTGACATTGGAGAGCACAGGGCCTTTTGTTATGACTGCATAAAGGAAGTAAAAGGGGAGAGCTTGCACAGATGGATCTTTTCTCCATCCCCTTTTTAACCTTTGTCTAATGGTTTTCTTCTCCTGTTTCTAATTCTTCCTTCCTCACTTACGTAGCCCACCATTTCCCAGCAATTTGATGCAAAAGATGCCAGTCAATCACCTGCAGGCGGTTAAACTGCCAATTTTGTATCTGGAATACCCATTTTCAGGTTTGTAAATGTAAATACATACATGTCTGCATGAAAATGTTTGTGCTTTGCAGCAGCATGGATGCCATCAGACACTCCAGCCCTGCACCCCTGACTGCTTTAAAAGCCAACACTTCCAGCCATGCTGGATTGGGCACAAAATTAAGCTGCTGATTTGGAAGTATGGAAGTGGTGCAAGCAATGCGAGATAGAGGTCTCTTATTCTTTTGATCTCTGATGAGAATGGAGGACAAAATCCTTCTACTCAGACAATTTCACTCTCTGTTTGAAGAAAGTCCTTCCAGTTATTGGAGAAGATCAAAACATGCCTTGACAAATGGATGCTGACCTTCAGATTGTCCTAGGGGGGATTTCCCATTTGAGCTCTCTAATAAGGTAACTTTTGCTTCTCTGCAAAATCAAAGCACAGAGGCATTCTGCTGAGTTGCAGAATGTCCTACATGGACCCTGTAGAGGAGACAGGGAAGGGAGCATGGCTGCCCCTCTAAACTACGGTTTGCAGATGACTCCCAGTCACTGGGGTGACATAGCATCACAGAATCATAGCATGGTTTGGGTTGGGGGGGACCTTTAAGGATCATCTAGTCCAACCCCCCTGCCATGGGCAGGGACACCTTCCACTAGACCAGATTGCTCAAAGCCCCATCCAACCTGGACTTGAACACTTCCATGGAGGGGGAATCCACAACTTCTCTGGGCAACCTGTTCCAGTGTCTCACCATCCTCATCGTAAAAAATTTTGTCTTTATGTTCAATCTCAACCTACCCTCTTTTATTTTAAAACCATTGCCCTTGTCCTGTCATTATAGACCCTGGTAAAAAGTCTCTCTATATATTTCTTATAAGCCCCCTTTAAGTACTGGAAGGCTACAATAAGGTCTCCCCTGAGCCTTCTCTTCTCCAGGCTGAACAATCCCAACTCTCAGACCCTCTCCATAGCAGAGCTGTTCCATTCCTCTAATCCTTTTTGTGGCCTCCTCTAGACCCACTCCAACAGGTCCATGTCTTTCCTATACTGAGGACCCCAGAGCTGGATGCAGTACTGCAGGTGGGGTCACATGAAAATGGAGTAGAGGGAGGGAATCACCTCCCTCGACCTGCTGGTCATGCTTCTTTTAATGCAGCCCAGGGTACAGATTGGCTTTCTGGGCTGCAAATGCACATTGCCTGCTCACTACCAATTTTTCATCCATCAGTGCCCCAAAGTCCTTCTTGGCAGGGCTGCTCTCAATCCCTTCATCCCCCAGTCTGTACTGACATCCTGTCCTGCCCTTGCACTATGCTATTTAAACAAGAAGAGGAAGAATTTGGGTGACATGAGATATTCCCCTGGGTGCTGGGTGACAAATTAGTCCAGATTCCACTGATGGACTCTGTCCTCGGAGAAGAGGGGGTACATTGGACCAGCTGGGAGATTGCTCCCCGAAGGAGCCGCTGGGGTGAAGGTGGTCTCTTCCCTCCTCACACTCTGGGACATCCATGCTCCTTTGTTCATTCCTTTTGACCTCCCTTGGCTTGGTTCCCTCAGAGACCTCCCTGAGGAATAAAGAGGCCTGGTATCAATTAGCTGTATGAGACAGCTGGTTATAATCTTCTCTTTGATGTCCTGGCACAGAGAAATCCCTGGATGCTTCCTTTGAGAGAGAGGAAATGGTCCAATTTATGGGTTGGCTCTGCAGACTGTCAGGGCTCCCTTGGTGCTTAGCCTGGGAACCTCCATGGTCATTAATCTGCCCTTGTTCCTCATCTCCTGTGGCACAGGTGTCCCAGCTGTAACCAATATGAGGATGTGTGGGCAATACCATCTATGCCCAGAGCCCCAGAGGGGGATTTTGAGGTAACTATGGGAAGAATTTGGCTCCATGGCTGAGCCTGACCTGGTGCCTGGCCCTCGATGCTGCTCCCACGGCCAAGTGCACTAACAACTTGCAGGCCAACAATGTCAAACTGGCCCCTCCTGCCTGGATTTTGGGATAGCTCAAGGGTGATTATTTTTAAGGGCTGGGTGACATCCCTTCTCACTCTCTGCCACTGCTAACAGTCCACGACCTTCCTTTGAAAGAGGCCACTTGCTCCCCTAAAATGGCTTTTAGGATATACAGAGCAACAAAAGTGCATTTCAGTCTGGGACATGTTCTGCAAGGGGAAACCGAAAAATGGGTGCAATCAAGAAATGTCATGGTTGTTCATAGCAATAACATGTGTCTGCTTTATTATCCAACCTTCTTAATCATTTTTACACAGAGATTCCCAAGAGTTTTCCAGGCTGTACCAGGATATCTCTCCTGACACCATTCTCATGCAGCCTGCCAGAAAAAAAGACATCTGATGGTATCAGGGGAAAAATAAATTGGTTGTCTCTTTCATTCACTGAAAAGCATACAGATTGGAGGAGACAAACACAAATTTTCATGTAGGGCAAACTTGTCAAATTATTTTGGCCAAAGCAGATGAGAGAGAGTGTTTGAAAAACAAATGCAAAGTTTCAATATTGAAACTCTTCTAATCAAAACTTCTTTTGGGGTAGGGAGAAACAGGCATGCCAAAGTATTTTGTATTAAAATTTGCTTACATTTAAGCTTACAAACTGAACAAAACCAAACCTAATCAAAACACAAAAGGAAATAGGACACTATGGGTCGATTTGAAAAATAGAGTTTAATTTTCTTTTGTTGACCCAACAGTTCTCTCTCGTCCTTCACTAGACCCTAAACCTGCTGACCATTATCAGCCTTCTGGATCTCCCTTGGGTGATTCAACAACCTCATTATCCAACTTTTCATGAAAACATACACATTTTAATGCTTGATATTCTTCTGTGCATCTGCTGTGGACCACTTGTGATAGTCCCACAACCTAATGGTGCCCAGAGGTCAATGATTTGCACAGTTAAGCTCACAAAACCAAGGCAATAAAGCCTTTAGAGTGAGGAATTACCATTTTGTTATGGGAGTTCCAGCTCCTACATGCATGCTGCTGGATGTTGCTGCAGTACATATTGATTTTATTAGTAAGAATAACAAATAATGAATTGTTCCCAAATGATCACATTCTTGCATTCTCTGTTGTTTTGTTGGTTTGGGTTTTTTTTTTTCTGTTTGCTAATGGCAATAAACAGTTCAGTTTGCTTTTCATTTGTAGGCCTTTTCTGCATGGTTTTGCAGACATTCCCAAATTTAATGGAAGCACCTGTCTAATGGGATGCTTTTTGCTCCTTACCAGTATTTGGGTAATAGTGGCATAGCTACTGCTTAACAGTGATGTCAGCCTTGGTGGCTTCTGCCAAAATCTGCAGGACCCAAACTCCAGTTTACCTGTCAAAACCTGCCATAGTGTTTCTGTTTTGTGTAGGGAATGCAACAGAGCAACGTGCAATAATGATGACCTAGAAGATGACTAAAGCAAGAGAAAACTTGCTAGCACTGAAACTTTTCTGAGTGACCAGCCTAGAAGCAGCAGAGTTGGTTAAAAGAGGCATTCAGAGTGCGATGGAGACCAACAGCCACTAAATGAGGAAGGATACAACCTTGCGAAGGAAGGAAACAAGCACTGGGTACAAGGATCTGTGCAAGTATCAGGCTGACTGGCTCCAGTAGTGACCCCAATGCAGACACCTAAATTCAGTGTCTTACTTTGCAGAGCCATTAAAAATTCTTATACCATTGCCTAGGTGCCTGCCAGATCCCTGAATGGGACTTTTTCTAACACCAAGAGCTAGAGGTGTCCATTGCTATGAGAAGGAGAAGAGGGAGAAAAGCAAAGCCCCTGCTCGAGGGGCTGGGAGGTGCTTGCAAACAGATGTGGGTCCAGGGGATGTTTTGGACAGCATAGTTGGGAGAGGATGGGACAGCATGGCTAAGCATAAACAAAGGGCTAGCCAAGGAAAGAGGTTCCTAAATTTTTCACCCAAGGCAGGCTTCTAAGCTTGAGATCCTTTGCTGCTGTGACTGGTGCAAGGGTGTTTTCTTTTTCTTGGGTGCTGGGTGCTGAGCGCTGGTGGAGGTATGCTGCATGATCACCTGTATTGAAGACAGCCTGATTTATTAGAGCCCAAGCTAACTTCCAATTCCTGTCCACCTGAGAACCTTACTGATGGAGCATTTGATGGGAAAATTGTGGGGAAACCATGTCCTGGTACCATCTCTGGCTGGCCCGGTCCCTCTGTCTTTCCACAAGCAAAGTGATTCCCCATGGACTGTGACACATTTTTCAAATGCTTGTAGTAGAATTGCCCCCTTGATGATTGCAGTTTGGAATAAAATAAGGTCTCCTTGGTCCCCTGTGAGCTGCTTTATTTTTGAAATGCTGGTCACTCCTGGGCTAGAGAAGGGGAAGGGTGAGAGGCAGGCATTTGGAAGTGACAAGAAATAAATAGGGAGAAAGAAAAATGGACATTCCCGCATCATTTTTCTGAGGTGCTTGACCCAGTTACCATGGTGACCATAAGTGAGTGTTCGAGAGGCAGGATGACTCATATCTGGCACTGGAGCAGCATTTCTTAATCCACATTTCAGCACTGGCTGATGGGGATCTCGCGGCTTCAAGGTGTGCCCCCTCCAGTGACCAGGGGAGATCTTTCCAGCTGTGTTTGGAAGGAGAGTCCTTTGGAGAGTCCCTTATGGAGCAAAACAGAAGCAAAAAAGATGGGCTTATGGTAAAAACTCTCTGGCACAAACCTGAGCGTGCACTTGGGCATGGCAGGTAGTATCCATTTATCTTTTTAGACTCTATTCCTTGGAGATCTATCTCTGTGGCATCAGAAGAGTCCAAAACTACTGCTGACAACAGCCAGAGCACCAAGCTGCATAGGTTGCATGGTGGCTATCACAGGGGACATCCACCAACACAGTGCAGGTGGTTGCCTTCTCCATCTCTTCTCCAGATGGGGGGTGTGATCTGCCACTACCGTTGCTATCAGGGACATCAGGATTACCACAAAGGACTTCTTGCCCAGACGCCCATTTGTCTGGTGCATCTTCGAGAGTTTGATTGTAAAGTAAAAGTTTGGTCTCACAAAGCATCCAAACCATCAGTGATCTTCTAAAGGGGAGTAAATCCAGATAGACCAGTGGAGGAATGTGGATGATAAAGACAAAAGGGAATTCATTAGGTGGGTTGAATATTTGCTTATTCAATGCAGCAAAAAGAGGCTACAGGTGAAGAAGATCTCTGACCACCTCTCTGCCGGAAGGATGAAAGCCAAGGAAAGAATATAACTACTTAAGGAAGAAGTTGATATGGACACAATACTAAATGATCGCAAGTGAGGCACAGATATGTTCCCACTGCAAACAATAAAGTTCCTAAGAATTGGATGCAATAAGATCCAGAATGGCCTCCCCAAAGGCACAGGCAGCAGAGGGTCAGGGACTGGGACACACATGAAGTTCAAGTGATTTTGAATGGGATCATGCAACATGGTGATCTGCAGTGGCAGTCACTCCTTTCTCAAAATGGTGACAGCTGCCTGTGGTATTTACACACCAGAGCCACAGAGGGATACAGATAGGAGGAGAAACAGGGAGAGGAAGATGAAGAGCTACAAAGGAAGAAGGCATCTGCGGGATTACCAATGGCAGATGTGATCACTTTTCTGGCTCTGTTGCTCTCCAACGGCTTGTCTGAATTCTGCTGTGGGTCACCCAGTTCCACTTTGAGCGGTAAATGCTGTCTTTTGGAGCAAATTATTTTTGTTCCATACATTAGGCTGCTAATTTAATCACCTGCAGTTTCTCTAAGTGCATGCTGATGGGTGTGCAGTGAGAGTACACAGAGGAAAGGAACAAACCTTTTCCAGCTGAATGTGCAGAATAAATCCTGACAGGCTGATGGCCACATTCAATGCAAACAATCTCCATTCAGCCCCTTACCCTCACTGCCGTTGACTCAGACAGCCTCAGACACTGAAAAAGTTCTGTTTTGAATGTAAATACTTTTCCTTGCAGCACGAAAACAAAGCCGCCCACTTACTGATTCCCCTGACCTTTGGGGGAAGTTCATGGATCCATCCTGTAGGAGAGCAGTAGCCGTGCTGCCTACTGGGGTCATCAAGAGATGTTAATGAAGCCCGGGAAGAGTCTGCGCATCACGTGTATCATGTTGTGTGTTTCTGAGCTGGGTCTCATGTCTCAGCATTAGCAGGTGGGCAAAGACCTAAAGCTGCGATGGGACAAATTTTGTGCACACCACCACCCTATCGCTACATGTCCTAAATAGAGAGGCCAAACCCACCACTGGCAGGTAACTCCATGTTTTCCATCTATTTGGCCAGGGGATCCTACTTGCCTAGATAAACGTGCCAAGTGATGGAGCCCACAGGATAAGCAGACAGGTCAGACCAGTGAAGTCACATAGATGACTTTTCTTCTCTATCTCTACCAGTCAGCAAAGATGAAGCCCTTCCTTCAAAGACTTCTATGTTTTTCCTACTATTCCTGCACTGAAGCATTAGGTGTGCTTTTTAATGTTTGACAGCAATGTAAAGAAAGCCAGACTGACTTTAGATTTAGATGACTGCCAGATGGCAGATAGGCCATCTGAGAAAGCAGCAGTGACTCCTTTATTTTTATTTTCAGGACACAGCTTCAGAATTAGCCTGTGGAAGGGTGCATCTGAGGGAAAGGTATACACATACCAAGTTACCAAGCTTCAGGGCACAGCCTACACTCCAGTTTATGGGATAGAGAAAGAAATGTTTGTGTGGGCAGGTTACCAGAAGTATCCTCCATGAAGGTGTCCGGTTTTCTTTTTAATTTCTTGGGAAAGCAATTCAGGGTTCAATCCAGGTCATCCTAAAGTAGACACTGAGGTTGCCTATGTGTCTTGTACCACTGGAGATAAATGCCCTGGGATGTCCCTCCTGGTCTTTGGAAGAGCACAGGGATTCTCTAGGTCTTGTCTTGCAACCAAAACCCCCACATAGCTGCTTCATCTACCTTAGGGGATCTTGGACAGCACTGGGCATATCTTAGGGAAGTAAATTGCAATGCAAATCTGGTTAGCACTCTAGCTCTCTAGATGTGGACAATAATGGGACATCCAGCTCACATGCAGACACCTACCCATAGACAGCTATGCATAGAAGTCTTCACCTGTGAGTCTGGTCCTACCCCTAATTGCTTTGTCTACTTGCAAACCAGAAATAATTACGTGCCTTGTTTATCAGAGGCATGGATGAGAGGGGAAGCACTGGTAAGGAGGTATTTAGGGAAGGGGACCCAGAGAGGGAAGGCGGTGGCCAAGGAGGTGATCAGATGCAATAGGAATTGGTCTGTTCTCCTTGGTTGCTTTCCTAGGATAGCAGAAGCTATCTGCCAATACCTGCACCACTATTTCCTACTCCTTTGCCTGAATGCTGGCAAAACTGCAGTCTGCCTGCATGCAGATACCTCTGGGTGTTCTCCTGCCTCCCACATCCATCTGGATCCACTACTTTGAGCTCCTCAGGGCTAGAAATAACATTACTGTTTGTACAGCAGCTGACACAAAAGAGGCTGAAGCACATGACTAATGGGCTTGTGCATCGTTAAGGATCTCAGCTAGATCAGCCTGCAGAGAGCCCTGAAGTGCTGTAACCATGTGGTGTCACTGGAAGTGAAGTACAACATGATGAATCCCAAATAACTCCACTTTGGCAAGGCAGAAGAAAGGGAGAGATGCAATATTTGGAAAACTCTGTGCTTTGCTCCTTCTTCCTCTGTCTTTGCATGCTCACCTCTGAGCAAGGAATACACAGAAAGAAAACCCTGTGATGTGAAGTCAGTCTGTTTCGTTTCCCCAAATCCCCAGCCTAAGTGCAATATTGAGGGAGGCAGACAAGCTCATGGCTGGCCGCCAGCTCGGCTTCACAATGCATCCTCACAGCTTTCCAGATAATTCCTACGTAAGGGACCCTGGGAACAGAAATAGCCCATGGCTGAAAAACTTTTCTGGTGGAGTTTGACAAGTGTCTCCTGGAGAACTTGACTTTAAAGGCAGAGGTTCAAGAATTGGCAGCTGCTCTGAACCCAAGTCCTTGCTGTCTGTGCTCAAACTAGGTTGGTGAGCAGCTGATGGTGCCTCCACTGTTGTGTTGTGCATGTGTGTGTGCCCCATGCCCTTCCAAATTGCATTTCTGAAAACACATCTGGGGTGCGAATACGTGTCAGGTCCTCTGCCTGGGACTCCGGTGAGAGTGCTCTCATCTAGGGTAAGAAATAACGCCATTGCCAGCTTCATCTGGTGATGCAGGGGCTCGAAAGTGGCTCTGAGTCCCTGGATTTTGGGGCCAGTGCCCTTCACCATCCCTATCATTACCTGTGAGCTGTTTCTCAGTCATTTGTGAGGCTGGTCTGAGCAAATCTGCACCTGGAAAACACCTAGGGATGAGATGTGGCATGAGCCCACTGTGCTTGTTACATCCTCCCCTTGGCCCGTCCTGGGGTGGCAATCCCTGGCTCCAGACTGTCCTCTTCCTGCAGGGAAGCTTACTGGCCTCTTCCCGGTCATGTTGCTCTAACCCCCTCTTGGCTCATTGCTCCCAAAAAAGAGCACCATGCCTTGAAGATAACCCAATTCCTCACTGTCTTTACTACAAATCATCAGTTTTAGGCTTAAGATATGAATTTCCCTCTAAAAAAGTTTCTTTTTTTTATCTTTTCCCCATCTAAATGCTTTCACAAAGGTCTTGTCCATGGCAAAAGACCTGGACCGAGCTCCAGCATAGCCCTTCCATCAAGGGCTGGGGAAGCCTTCTTTTGTGGTGGGGGCTGTCCCCGCTCAGTGTTTGCATCCTTGCAGATCCTTGCATGGGAGATCTCTTGCAGGGCTTCCTTATGTATTTTTTTTTTCCCATCCTGGACATGCTTTGGAGGATTTGCAGCCTGGCTCTTGTCTTGGACTTCTCAGCACTTGCAGCCTTGCACTGCAACAGTCTTGCAGGGGAATGCAGCCAGGATTGCTCCAATTCAGGAGATCAGACAAGATAACCCCCATGGTTTGTTTTAGCCTTTAACTCACTGGGGCAAATACAGATCCCATTAACTGTGATAAATAAACAAAGTGCTGAACAGAAGAGGGACAGGTCTGATTCCAGATCCTGAACCCAAGTGGCACCGACCACCTCATGTTCATACTGCTCCCGGCATGCTTCTTGGGCAGATTTGTGTTGGAGAGTGCTGGCTGGGGCCAGTCCAGTACTTGCTATCTCCTGCCAGTCTTCCTTTACTAAGTGCCATCAATGTACCCACTGTGAGCAATGGGAAAGGTGGCTTGGACTTGTCTGGGGCAGGGATTTCTCCCAGCAGGATTCCCTTGCAAGGGTTTGGGTATTTTTTTAACTACTGGAGGGGGTAAAAAGAAAAGCTGCATTTTGGTGGCCTTAATGACTTAGTTGTGAATTTTCTTGGGCTGGAAACTTCCTGGGAGGAGGAAATGCCCTCTGTTTACTGAGCTGGCAGTTGGTTTTCTGCCACCAGACCTGGTGGTTCTCTGGCTCAGCTCCAAATGCATTAGCTAAGGAGCCCTCTTGGAGAAAGCCTATTTATTAGGAGTAGCTAAAAAGCCACATCCTGTTCAAGCCACTCCAGTAAATCCATCCTTGGGCTAATCGCACCCATAAATTATGGTGCAGGGAGAAGTACAGTCTTCTGTTTCCCTGTGACAGCTTTATACAGCACCAAAAGAGAGAAAGCAGGACAGGCAGAAGTAGCTGGTGTGTTACAATACTGGAGAGCAACGAAGTGACCACAGGTATGTAAGTGGTGCCTCAGTTTCCTGAGCAAAAATGATGATGAACGGTTTTGAAACAGCTGGGTTGTCTCCTCCCTGATGACATTTTTGTATGTTCCCTTTCTTCCTGTTAAGTCCTTTGAACTATGCAGCTGGCACCACTGGGATAAATTTGTCCCCAGTACAGGCTGCATGGGAAGATGTGACTGCTACCTCTGCCACTCAGGCAGGTTTCCTCACCAGCCCAGAGATAGTCAATGCAACAAATCATTACCCACAAGAGACTTCATTTTTCCATTGTGGTGGCTGGAATTTGCTTTGGAGGAAGGAGGACCATGGGGATATTTGGGGATGCGTGTTCAAGTACAGGTGCAAAGGGCTGAGAGATCGCTAGATGGAAAGTGCTCATAAAGGCAAAGCCTTCAGAAGGAAGAGCTCATCGCTCAGTGTTCTTAACAGCTTTTTAAAGGAAATATTTACAGCAAATAAGAATGGCAATTAACTGCCAAATCAGAAAGCAGGTCTCCTGTGAAAGCAGCCAGCTGCTGAACTTTAATACTGAAGCTATTACTCGTGAGCTACCCTCGCTCCCAAATCCCCAAACCCTTTCAGCCACAACAAAATTAAGAGCAGGTGGGTAAACAAAAACAAGACCATAAAACACGTTTGGCCCTTGGTTTCCAGACTCTTGTGAGTCTGAGCATTAGGAGAGACAGAGGGAGTGGTTCTGTTTTGGGGCTCACAAACCCTCTGTTGTGGGATCACCTCAGGGAACCTCGAAGCCCTGCCACCTCAGGGTTGCTGAAGACAAGAAAGGCTTCCAGGCCAGCCTTTCTGGCACCTCGCTAGCCTCACTGCACCTCAAGCCTTCTACTTTTCCTCCTCATCTCCTACTGTGCCTTCCAGATCTCCAACTCCTTTTCTTGCTCCCCATCACAGAACTTGCATAGAAACAAGCTACAATGGATAAGGGGCTCCACCATAGCTACAGGGGGTTGGCTGTCACCAACTCCATGGTCACGTTCAAGAGATTCCTTGTGAGGGAGAGATGAGTGCTCTCACATACTCCACAGAGAAGACCTTGCCCGCAGGGAGTTACCACCCAACAGGGACTACATGGTAACCTGATGGGACAGAGGGTTGGATGGGCCCCATACGTGAGATCCTCCTGAAAGGTAGGGTACTTGGATTACCTAAATCCTGCTTTGACAGGTTGCCAACAACTGGTATATTACTGTAGACCCTTTTGCATTAAAAATGCCTCAAAATAGTGCTTAAGTCTTAAAGGCACTGAGATACCTTGTGAAATCCGGAGAAGACCCTGTGTCAATGTGGATGTGCAAGTCTCCTTCAGAGAGGACTAGCCCTGAGTTATGTGGATGTGAGTCACTCTACACTACTTTGCTGGGGAAAGCACAGGGTTTGCTTCCTGGAACAGGTGCATTTATCTAGCGTGTAAAGCCATAGAGATAATCCCAATGTAGCATCTGCTGTGAAGAATGAAAAAACAACACCCTGAACTTTACAGCAGCCATCCTCCTCTAGCGGCTGGCCCATCAGCAAAGGTCACTGATGCCTGTACCACCATTTAACAGTCAATGCACAGAAGAATAAAACACTGGCTATCCTCAGAAGAGCTCTTTTGGGTTGATGCATGCAACAGATCTGCCTTGATGACAACCCAAGAGAAAGCAAATTACAATCTCAGGGTTATGAGACCACACTTAGCCTTGCTTCATTACCACATGACAAGGAAAGGAGGTAATTAGTTCACAATGTAGAGCAGAAAACCACATTCACAATGTGTAGCTAGTACCAGGCTTTCCTAGGAAAAGGTCTTCTCAGAGAACAAAGCTGATTCACAAGCTACAGAGAATCAACTCAACACAAGGAGGGTCAAGTTATCCTGTTAAGCAATGATGGACAACCCCCCCTGCTTTATACCCTCAAAGCTAGATACCTTAAGACGACTTCAAAATTTTGTGTGTAAAAAGAATAAGGAGATGGAACAACTCGAGTTGGTCAAAAAAGTCTAAACACTTTCCACTATTAGTTGGAAAACTGGATTTTTCACTACATACATTTCATGCCAGAAGCTCTTTACAGCCTTGTTTTGCCCAAACACCAAACAAACCCTGAAATATTTTCTATTGTCAATGACAATATCATTCTTCTCAGAGTTGCAGTTCAGTTGCTTTCCTATTAGTACGTGTCCAGAGGATGGTACAACATAGGATGCAACATAGGTTACCATTTGTGTCTTGGCTAAGTGGGAGACAGTGGGGTATACCAGGAAATGCAGACCAATTAGGAGGATCACCTTTTAAAGGGCAATAAGGGTAAGAGACAGGGGAAATATATATCCAATGGTGCCATACACCATATAGAAATATCCAGGTGTAGGACTGTATTTTCCTGAATCGAAATTATGTGGAAAGAGACATTTCACCTCCCTCCCATGTTTTTTCAGGCAGCTCCTGTCCTCATCAGCCACTTGAACTTAGGAGTTTATATTAAAAAGTAGCTGTTGCTGCAGGCACCACTCAAAATCCCACCAGTGTCCATGGAAAGGTGATTGCTGAATATGTGGTGCATAAACCACAGCCTTTGCAACTGCTGATTCTGGGCTTCAGCTGTTGTAAAGATGTATTTTGTCATACAGAGAACAAATATTTTAAGAGATTTTCCCATTCTTTGCTCTGCAGTTGGGTTATGTGTTCAAAATTGTTTTAAGTTTACCACCATGGTGAACACTGGTTTCTACTGAACACACAAAAGGATAGCTTGCAGACAAGTTACAATGTATCCTACATAATAAAACTGCTAAATGAACACTAACGAAGTTGCAAAGTTAAGGACTCAAAAGATCGACAAGGTCAAAGTGAAAATCACATTTGCAAAACTTTGGTTTCTTGCATTTAAAGAGTTTAATTTCAGGATCATGGTCTACTGTCTCTGCAGTGTCCCTGCCATTCCAGTTGCAAGGACAGGTGGGTGCTCAATTGAGTAATAGCTCGGCTGAGCTATTCAGTATCTCCTCACTGGTCAGTATGTGGCTCCGCACTTTACAGACTCACCCTGCTCAGCTCCGCTCTGATGACAGAACTATTTGTTTCCTCATGGATGTCTGAAGGTACTTAGCTCAGTTACGGCCAAACATTTTGCAAATACATATTTCTTTTCACAGCTCTGCAAGGAGAAGAGGTGCTTTAGAGCCATTTTACTGTCCCATCTACAAAACAATGCCAAAATATGTATTTTGATCGTGGATTCCTGAGCCCTTGGTGCTATGGAGCACTTCACATCCTTAAAGCCTAACTCCTATCAGCTCCAGCTCCAGCTGGAAATGTGTCTGACTTTGACAAAACTAGTCCCATATTCGGCTTCACAGTGAGGTTCGTCTCAGCTAGTTTAGATGTGTACTGTGCACCTTGGAGCTAGTGATCTTTGGCCTCCCTCAGAGGCACTGAGGAGACACCAGTGCTTTTGGGGTGTGATTCATCTGACTGGTTTAGACAGCAATATTAGGATGAGATGAACTGCAGCCTCAAAACTCCTATTTTTCATTGTTGGTTATGTAGAATGCTGAAGAACAACTGGCTGAAGAATGTATACTGTTGGCATCCAATGCCAGGGACTGTCTTGACATTGGAGAAGATGGAAATGAGGAGTACAGGGGACTGCAGAGGAACAGAGATGTTCATCACACACCATCAGGTCATTGCTCTTAACAGCCCTTCCTCATAAGCTCCAGTCTCGCTAAACTGCCCATCCTTGACACCCCCTCAGAAATGTGCTTTCTTCACAGAACTTGGCCATTTTGGGCCAGCTTTGTCTAATTCCTGCCCTGTCCTGATGTGAAGCATCCCCCAACCCCAATGGAGAAAAATGTCAAGTTTTTGCTCTGACACATTGTACTGCCAGAGCTTTTTATACTCAAGGCTGTCCCCATAACACTTCTTATAGGAACTGATCACTGTGGTTTTTCCTGCCATCTTTCTCGGATATGGCCATCTCATTTTGTCTCACATTTGGCAGAACAAATTCAGCTTGTTACAAAGACACAGAATGGAAAACTTTACCTAATAGATAATGTTTGGCACCGGAAACTGGGACTTATTTCCAGAAGGGTCCCATAATGTTAATAGGTACTATCAGCTGTACCTAGAACACAGCACAGTAATTACATCAAGTAAAAGTCCTGATTGATCAATCAGAAGATAATTCAGGTTGCTTTCCCAAGGAAATATACTCATTTTCTGAAGAGCCTTGAGCAAAAGTGCTGTATGTACTCACTAAAGTGAGCACACATATCACTAAAATGCCACAGGTAGCATGAAGCCTTTACACTGTTACTTGCTAATGTGACACATTTGCTGGTACCTAATTCATGCTGTTGTAGCAAAAGCAATCAAAACCAAGCTGGTAGCAAGAAATTAAACAACAACCTTGCATGATCATACCAAAGAGCATCCCCGCCCTTCCACTCAATCTTTGTTACATCTCATTAACCCAATTATCAGAATTAATAAGCAAATATTTATCCAAATATAAAATAACGAAGATGGATCAGGCCAGTTAAAAGCTCCTTCCCAGAATATCCAGGACAAAGTTTTGTGTGTGCAAACACAATAAAACCATCAGACCCAACTTAATATAGATGCAGTTAATGTTATGTGGTGTATTTTGGTATTGGTTCCAAAACTCCTGTTGAAAGATTTTATAACATTTTGCCCACTGAATCACAGTAGTTTTAAATTTTGCAAGATCTATTTTTTTCCTGTTTGTGGTACATCCATTATAGCAACTGCCTCCAGATGCGTCAAGACACTGCGATATAAAAACAGACATTTGGCTTTAAATAGTTTTATTTGGTGGTGTGGTGGGTGGACTGGAAGCAGAGTAATCCCGTACATAGGTCATGGGAGATCTGGGTCCTATTCCCAGTCACTTCAGTGAATCACTGCATTACTTTGGCCTGGTAGAGGTAAAGCATATGTTCAAACTTGGGTGCCCAAATCATTATTTGAGGTCTGGAATGCTGCATCTCTTGCAACAGCAAAAACTGTACTAAACCCCTCCATCTGTCGCTGACCTTCTGCACAGGGTAATGGGTAGGAAGGGAACCACACGCACTCATTTGGGCTCCAAATAATAATTTTTTGCTGGCTATTTCCAAATGCGTGTAGACTATTTCCCTGTTGTTCTGCACTCTGCTGGCTTCTGTGCTAGGGCACAAGGAGTGAATCAACACCGTCACATGCTTTAGCTATTTAATTTACTCACAGGCTTGTTATCCATGTGCCTACTTGTAATTCTCTCCTGTGCCCTTCTGCAGGAGGTTAACATGTTCTCTCTGGAGAGAAACCCTGCTCACAGGTTGCTTTTCCACAGTATTATCTCTAGACAGACACAATCAATGCAGATGACTCCCAGCCAGGTCCCCTGTGCCTGGACTATTCCTCCAGTGCTACCCCTGTGGGCTGTACACCTCCATGTGTCCCTGTGCCATGCCCACCACATGCATCCGTGCTATCATGCCCTTGGAATGACATTCTGGCAGGCTGCAACAGCCCCAATGTTATTGCAGACACTATCAACGGGAAAAAAAGAAGCAGAATTCACATTTCTTAAGCAACAGTATAATTTGAATGGGAAAGAAATGGATTTGCCCTCAATGCAATGCTTTAAGAATAGTCTTGAAAAACAGGTCAGGAAGTGTTTGGGGCCAAGTGATCTTTCCCTGAGAAAGGGAGATGGGCTGGAAGACCCATCCATCCCCTAAGGTTTAATGAATTTATGCTAATTTGGCATGAGCCCATTTGATGGAAACATCCTGTGGTGCAAAGCAGATGAGAAGAATCTTGCCTCTTGCCTCGAACCAATCAAGCTGGAGCCTGGTACCTAGCAGCTTTTGAGACTGTGTCTGTGTCTTTGCTGGCATTTTTAATGAGTGTATGGTTCCCATGGACTAGCATCAATGGGGACGTGTGACCGATGGAATAGTTCATTGCAATTGCTCTTGTTCCAATTTGATTTGACGCTCTGGGCCATAGCTAATCATTCCAAAGCAGTTGCATATTCCTTTTTCTGTGCCAATTCTGCCACTTCCGCCATAACTCACAAAATTTCAGGAGATACAAGAGACTGCCCTGACAATCAAAGTAATTGAATGGCCTATCTTTCATCCTCCTCCTTTTGAATCACACTTTAGATCAGGTTCTCCTGTGGAATTGTGTCTTGTGGTGGATTTTTAGTATTACCTGATGTCTAACCAGGGGCTGAGCTCACTCTGCAACCTTCCTTCTGTAAGGGACAGTATAAAAGTTCTCAATCCTTTAACCATCTGCCCATTTTTATAGGAACTTGGTATATTGAGGACTTTTAGCACTTTCTCAAAAGTGATTGAGATTGATGAAAGCGTTCATCAGGTGGTGGGGAAAGGTTTACATGCACACAGGCACAGAGTGATGACATAAGCCCTTTTTTTCTTAGGAAACCATGCTAAATCCTCTTCTACCAGAACAGAATTAGATTCTCCACTTCTACCAGAACAGACTTGGCCTCATCTGAAATGCGCTTCTACCTACATTGTCTTCCCCATCATTTATTTTACAAGTGACAGTTACCAAAGCTTGAGCACTGCTATGCCTCTGTGAGCCCGTCTTCTGCAAAATGTTTTATGAAAGGACTTCTGTCCCATGGAAAACAGCATCTACAAAAATATTTTTGTTTTGGCTTGAAGAAGACCTTTCTGAGCCTGGTTTGTGTAGCAGCTGCCTTTCCTTCAGGATAGAGGTAAAAAAGCCAGTACACTGTTTTTCTGAATCATAGCTGCAAATAAGCACCAGCTTCCACTGAAAACACAGGCAAGTCACCACCCCAAGGCAAACATAAGACTATGAATATGGAGGGTTTTGCTCATCCTGAAGGATCTCTTAAGTCACTCCTTGTCTGGGTAACCTGCTTGTGGAGGGACAGAGTGAAGGGAGCCTTGGCTTGTGGCCTTCATCCTTGTGTGCGCTAGTTGTGAGTGCTGCTGTGCCTTTCTCACACTGGTTTTGATTTCTAACCAAATCCAGAGAATAACAAACATGGAAGCCCAACACCAGGACTAGACTATGCTTCTTAAAAAACAAGGGCCACTGAGGTGTGTAAATCGCCATCCTGGGTCCTGGCTAGTGCATCCTTGATCCCAAGGCATTGTTGTTTCCTCTCAAATGTTTCTGGGGTGGTGATGGAGAAGGTCTTTGCCTTCACTCCTGAGCTGGTCTCATTTGGGGTCCCACAATGTCTTTGCGTGCTCCCCAGACACTGAAGAGTGACTAGGGAGCAGGGCTCCATCCCTCCTCCTATTCTTACTTACTTCCTCCTGGAACAGGTTTCAGAAAGCAGGTGACTATCTATCTATAGGTGTTGTATAGCATGTTCTGGTTCCTTGACCCATTGCACAGATGCCCTACTGCAAGAACGAATCCAGCACCTAACTTTTACCAGGGTTTTCCATTAGCAGAAGAGCCAGTGAAGCCTCTATGGTTGTGTGACAAGAGAGAGTTTCTCTGTCTGTTCTCTCTCTCTAATAAAGGCTTGAGCTGACACAGGATTGACCTTTCTCTCACCTGGACATCTTGCCTCCATTAGACTTAAAAAAAAATACAGACTAGGATACATCCCACCTCTCTGCAAATACCTGCAGTGCAGACACCATCAACTGGTTAGCTGCTCCTGGCTGCTTTTGTAGTCAAGGGAGAGGAAGAGGCAGATTGACACCACAATTCATCTCATCCTAAGGAGGATGTCCAAAATATGTCAGGTGAGTCACACCTTCAGGCACTCCCCTCGGAAAGATAAAGGGAGCTTTGGGTGAATATAACGAATTGATCTGGTATTGGTGTTGCTCAGAAAGGGAGCTGGACCTTCAGCGGTCCCATCCAACTAGCATCTCCATGATGCTATGACTAGCTGAGATGAAGGCACAGATGCCTGAAAAAACCAAAGGGAGATGAATCTCATCCTACAAAACACCCTTAAACTCCTGGCCCATGTCTCTGAGAAGCCTCCAGTTATGTTCTCTTGACAGGTCTTTGCTAAGGGAAGAGGCACCCTGGCATAAACCACACAACCACCACCCAGTATCCCTAGACAAAGCAGGTTGGTAGAGCTCTACTGCACACCCAGCAAAAGATACAACCCACGCAAGAGTTATGTGGGTAATTAGGATTTCATCGCTTGTTGAACAACCAGCTGCTTAAAGAGTCTCATTAGCCACAGAAACTGTTAATTGTGTTAGAACTCCTGGTGATGGCATCCTGTGCTTGGGGATGTGTATCACAAACCCAAGAGTGAGCTAAATTACTCAGCTGATAAATAGACTGTGGAGGTATTGGGGAGTTCTAGCTGATTTAAAGAAGACTCTTTGTAGATTATTCAAGCACGGAGAAATGGCTGACAACATTTGCCACATACATAAGTCCTGTTATTTAAAATTATTGGTTACTTCAGCTTCTCAACACTGATGTGATAAATATTGCTCCTGTGTAACTAACGTGGAAACTATTCTGCATGGTGTTGCAAAGATGTGTGCAGACTCACACAGACACTGGTGACAGAGCCAGTACAGAATGCTAAGTCAATGCTAAGTAGAGCTGGGAGTCTATTTTCAGTTGACAGATTTACTTATCCCTAAAAAGTATAATCAGACAACAGTCAGTCGACAGTGTAAGTCAATGACAACTTCTTGCAAATTCATGTCAAATAGAAAAAAAAAGTCAAAGCATTTTGATATTTTCAGAAGAAAATAGATCACATTAATTTCATTTTAATGTGACAGTTCATTTTGAAATGTATCTGAGTATTCATTTTTAATAAACTTCCATTCACTCTTAAATTGAAACAATACCTTTCACTTCAATTGAAAGTGAACTTTGTTTCTCACAAGTGTTTCGTTTTCATTGAAAATGTGTATCAATGTTATTTCCAGTTGGCCCCAAATTATTTCAGGTAAGTTTGTCTAACGAGCAAATAAAAAAGCCATTCTACTTAACCATTTACAATCTCCTTTTCAAGGAGAATTGGCCTCAGCATGTTTCAGTTTGTGGGTGTACAGCAAACTTTGCTGATTTCTCTGAGCTACAGAGCTGTCTCCTGAGCTGTAAAATCAGAGATTAGACCTTGCAGGAGTTTCTGTTCTCCTTTTAGATAGCATTGAATGATTCTCAGATTTGAATAGGAAATTGCAATTAATAAAAGGGGGGTGAAATCAAAGGCAGCATATTTTGTAGCCATAAAATAAATGAACTTTTGCTGTGTTTATATTATACATATAATACAGCAGGAAGTAAAGATCAAAGCCATGTTTATAAAGAACTTGGCAAGTTGTGTGCTTGGAGGAAGCAAATGGGTTCACGGGAGGTACTTAAAGAATGAAGTTTGGATTTTTAGCTGGTGTAAATCAGCATATCGCCTCTGGCTTCAGTGCAAGGGTAGTGATTTACATCAGTGGAGAAGCTGGTTCAAGGGTTTCAAGGAAGAACAGGTATGGTAAAACAAAATAAAGTACTTTTTTCTACTGTGAGGTCTTGCCTGATGTTTGTTCCCTATTTTCAAGTACTGGGAATAACTCAAAGGAACAGGATCCCAATTCCCAGCTTTAATACCTGTAAGGTGTAAAGGTGCAAATGAGGTTTGGAGCTTGTTCCTGCCCTGCTGATTGGCCAAGGAGGCAAGCATCAGACTGGGGCTACCCAGAGAGCTCAGCCTTTGGGTGCTGGCATCTCCCCGAGCCCCACAGTTCCCAAACTATTTATTTGCAGGCTACAAAAATCTCCCGGCGCACCTGATCAATGAAAGGGAAACTGAGGCACGGTCAGATGGGATAATTTGTCTCGGGTCTTGTAGTGAGAGAAGTTCACTGCAGCGTTGCTGCTCCCTGCCCGAGTTATACCGTGAGTTCCCATGCTCATATAGGGTGAAAACTCTTCACAGCAGTGATTTCACCCCTGTGGAGAGCTGAGATAGACTCACCAAATACCACCCTCACCCAGAGAGAGAAACTGAAGCAAAGAGGTACAAGACAGCAACATGGTGAGACCAGACACCCACAACCCTCCCCTAGGTTTAGCTACACTACTCCAGAGGGTTAATCTGGTCCCCTGAGTTGGGTGCCTGTTGTTAGATGAGGTGGTGATGAATAGCATTGGCTTTCCTGCACTTCACGGGCCACAGGCAGCACTGGTGCTGGAAGAGGATGTTGCTTCGGACATCACACTTCCCCGGCAGGCTCTGTGCTTGCTCAGCCTCCTCTGCAGGCAGGGGGCTGCATCCTTTTCACCCGGGAAAAAAACTTGCCAAAACTTTAGCGGACAACCTGTCAGACAACCCCAAATGAGCACCCAGTGACGCAGGCACCATGACAGGGCCAGGAGCTGAGGGCAGGACTCCTGGAAGAGGTGGCTCAGTCCTGGGAAATCACCTAGGACCATCACCCTTGTAGATAAGACCTGGTCCTGCTCCAGGTCCCTGCACAACATTGGCATCCTGGGAAGTCAGTGAGGCATGCTTCAGACTCTGACAAGCTAGTTAGGGGGGATCAAACCTCACTCATCAACAACTTCACCAGTTCACAGCAGAGGTGGGAGCCCTGGGCCCAAGGATGCAGATCCAGGTGCCCTACCCCAAACTGGGAGAAAGGGAGACTGGGGGCAGGGATGGCAAAGCTGTTTGGAGACCACTGTGCTGTAATTACAGCCTGTTTGAAACAGAGCTGCTTCCTCCTTAGCTCAAACTTCATTAATTAAACTGCTGAATGCAGAATGAATTAATTAAACCAGTTCCTATGCTGCTATTTTATTCATTTGCTATTTACTTTGATTGATTATATGACTCTGATTAATAAATATTGAATAAGAGTTAATTAATTGTATTAATTCATTGCTGGTTTATTCACCTATCAGTTACCTAACCCTCACCTCCATGCACAAGTTGCGTCCTTAAAGTTTGTCCCGAAGAACAGGTTCCCAGGGGCTCAGCCATGGGCAGTGGGGCTGGGCTTGGGGATGGGGTCACTTACCAAAAGGCAGGACGAAGAAGAAGGGGAACCAGCAGAGGATGAAAACACCCACGACGATGGCGAGAGTCTTGGCTGCTTTTTTCTCACGGGAGAACTTGAGGAGCCGCACAGAGAGGGAGCTCCTGAAGTTGTGCCCCTTGCTCCGGGTGCTGGAGAGAGGCTCCTCCAGCATGCTGCGGCAGTGGATGCGCAATACCACTTCCATGGATTTATTCCTTTCCTTCTTCACCCCTGCCTCCAAGCTCCGGGTGGTCCGCCTGGCCACCACGTAGATCCTGAAGTACATCACCAGGATGACCATGAGGGGCAGGTAGAAGGAGAAGAGGGAGGAGAACAGGGCATAGCCCGGCTCCTCTGTGATGCTACAGATGCTCTCATCTGGCGGTGGCGGCTCCTTCCATCCCAGCAGTGGCCCGATGGAGATGACCATGGACGAGAGCCAGACCACCACGAGGATGACCCCCGCCTTCCTCTCGGTCATGATTGTGGGGTACTTGAGGGAGTACTTGACGCCGATGTACCTGTCCACGGAGATGATACACAGGCTCATGATGGATGCAGAGCAGCACAGCACGTCCACCGCTGCCCAGATGTTGCAGAAGATGCGCCCAAACACCCAGAAGCCCAGCACCTCCAAGGTGGCCGAGAAGGGCAGCACGGTGGTGCTGAGCAGCAGGTCGGCGATCGCCAGGTTGACGATGAAGTAGTTGGTGACCGTCTGCAGGTGTCGGTTGCAAGCCACCGAGAGGATGACGAGGATGTTCCCCACGATGGCCGAGAGGATGAAGACGGCCAGGAAGACCCCGACGCCCACAGCCTGCACGTCCAAGGCGAAAGTCAGCGTGGTGCCGTTGCCCTCGGGGGTCTCCTCACCTTGCAGCCCCCAGGACCGGTTGGCACCGCTCTGGCTGTCTTGTCCCGTCCGGTTCCCACTCAAGCTGCCATTGCTCAGCTCAGGGAAAGTCATTGTAGAAAAGGTCCGGGCTCCATGGAGGGCGAGGAGAAAGCGATGCCGAGGCGCAGCCCCCCCGGCATGATCCCTGCGGCCCCCTCCAAGACTCGCTCAGCACCTCGCTCCCCCCACACCTCCCCCCCTCCCCCCCACCGCCGCGGGGCAAGGCTCGCTCCCCCCAGCCGGGATGGAGGGATGGAGGGCGGGCAGAATGCGCTGCTTCTTGCCC